>JAJSRW010002894.1:0-11746 GCA_022414725.1 Microglena sp. YARC
TTCTCTCCAATGCCCCGGAATCTGAAAACAAAGTTTGGTGAGAGATTTTTCACACTGCCTCCAACCTGCAATTGTGTTCTCCCTTCGAACCGGCCAGATTTGATCAATGCGTGGATGGCAGGCCGAGCATGCAAAGTAAAGAACACAGAATCCACAGGGTATTCGGACAACGCTTGTGATTCTTAATCTTGGGGAACTTTGGAAGGAACAGTTATACGACACGCTGAAGAGGAAGCTGGATAGCCCTACATCCGTGGACATCGCGGAGGAAGTTGCGCCAACCGATGCTAGCCGAGACTAAAGGTTATAGTGCCGTGGTTGTTCGCTCTGTCACACAATGTCTTGCCGAGGACAGCGCTTTTAAAGGTTTTTCGTTGGAGTACTGTCTTCCATGGGGCGGCAAGTTATTTTCTCATCCGTACTCTTCTCTTAATACAACAATACATGAACCATTGTTCACGTATTCTTAAAAATTAGCATATATAAACTACCGACCAGTTCTCAAGCTAAACTTTTAGTCTCCGAATGGAGTTCAGAAAATCCTCATGCTTGATCAAGACCTGCGCATAGCGGAGGGAAAAAATTACTATGTGTGACTAGCGCCCGAAAATTCACCTAAATAAAAAAAAACTTTTAAAAGAAATTCTAATAAATTATTAAAATCCAAAAAAATCCATACTGGGAAAATTCAAATTTGACGGCACGGTAGTATTTGTTTTACATTTTCCTTCATCATTTTGCCCACCAGTTTTAATAGTTAAAAGCTACAATTTTACGGATTGAGGGCATACAAAATTGCATTGAATCTATATGAGATAGTAGAATTTAGAACTTTTCCCTGCTGTTGGGGCTGTTGTTAACGGCCTGCTGGAAAGGCTGCCCCAATTTTTTTCCCTTCAATCTATTTAAAGGGATCGTCTACTCGATTTTTTTTTTATTTTTACATTCTTTTATTAAAATATTTACAAATATTTTTTTTATTTCAAAAAATTTACAAATCTAGATGCTTCTTGCCCTCTAGGACAACGTTTTAAAAAAAACACCCTTCCAAAGGGCGTTATGTGGCTAAATGTAAATTTTTATTTGTATTCAAACCTGGTTATAATTGCTCAAAAAACTTGTAATGCTTATTCGTTTTACTCCAAATAATTTTAAATAGAAAAGTAGTAAACTACAAGTTGTAGATCTCATCATCGTCAACTTTTATATAAAGTTTGTCTCCATCTTATCTCATTTAAAATGAAGATCTAAGATTTTGTTAAAATAGGTTTAGAGTTTCTTAATGAATATTTGGATGTCTAAATGATCTTAAATGAAAATGTTGTTAACTACAAAGTTGTAGATCTCTTCGAGCTTACAATTTTTATATAAATTTTGATTTTATCCAAGTTTATATTATGTACGTTTAAGTTATAAAATCATAAAGCTAATGAGCTATATTGGGAGAATTTACATTCAGAAAACTTTAACGCCGTCTGGAAGGGCCATTACAAGGGCATGAGGCATCAAATTTGTAAATTTTAAAACAAAAAATTATTTTTTAAAATATTTTAATAAAATGTTAAAATAAAAAAAATTCACTCCACGTCCTCTTGCGTTGGTTCTAGTTTTCATCCTTCGACTTTTAAATCTGGCAATTTACATCCTTTTAACTTAAAAAAACAGTCTAAGTTACATCCTCGCTCTAGTTTGGAAGGTGGTTTTATTACGTATATGTGGCATGATAATCTAGATAACCAAAATAAATTTAAAAAACTAGGCTCTAACCGTGCATTGCCACACGCCATTATTATGTGTATTAACTTAATAAAGTAATAAAAAATTAAAAATCCAAGAAATGCCATTTATATATATATGTGTGTTCTAAGTTTTACCATCGAGAGAATGCCAATTCTAAAAAATACAATCTCTCAATGAAATGGGACCCAAGACCATCAACCACTGCATGGGGCGGCCCTATGACACACCACAGACCGGGTGATCGGCAACCAAACCCCATTCGTCAAGCCCCTAACAAAAACGAAGTGAAACAAGAACCTGGCCCATCCTCTGCGAGGTGCATCAAGATTCATCCCTATGGCCAATTGCTCGGCACCCAAGCTCGGGGTCATACCTCTGCACGGCCAACCTCGAGCTAAATGGCACAACGCCTCTTACACCTAAGCTCGGCGCCCCCGTGACTGCTCGGTATAGCAGCAACATATTGCACCGTTGTTAACAGCGAAAATTGTAAATCCCGAATCATTCATCGGACCTAAAGAGTCAGTATCGGCTTTAGAGTCCTGGAATCGGCCAATAGGAATCATCAAGTCGCCCAATTAGTCAGATTCTTGCTAATATTCGGTTAAGGAAATTAATCAATTAAGAAGTTTATCTAGAAGAGACCGAGTTCAAGGAGAGATGTGGCATGGCAGTTTATCTATTAATTAGGAATAGTCTATTAGTTTCTTCCCTTCTATCTTCTAGGAGAGTGTCATTTTATTTTGGAAAGTTCTTTCATGTCCAACCAAGGACTAGTCATCTAACCCATGGGTATAAATATGCACACTCGAGGTCATTGTCACACTATCTGCACAAATCAACTCAACTACTAATGGCGCATGCACACCCTCCTTACTGAGGTTTTTACTTATCAATCCGGCCGTATCAGCACCTAGACAGGGGTTGTAATCGGCTTTTCGATTTGAAACCGTTTTTGACTATATAACTTAGGCCCTGTTTCTTTTAGCTTGGATTATTATAATCTAGATTATTGAGATCAGATTACTATAAGCTAGATTGTTATAGTCTGTAGTTAGAATAAGCGGTTAGTTTGTTTCTTTCCTAGATTATTAAGAGCCTAAATTTATTGGTTGTAAGTCTAGAAGAGGGAATGGGGGTGGCATGGTTGGTAATTTTTCACGTCCAATATCATGCTAGAAAGTCACCTAAATGACCTTATCAGATTATAATAAGCTACTCCAATAATCCCTGGATTTATAATAATCTCAAGCTGAAAAGAACTGGCCTTTGAGTCAAACTTGAAAACGTTTACTTTTACCAAAAGTCAAAACGATCTTATAACATAAATGGAGGGGAGGGTAGTACTAGTTTACTAAATTAAAATAACTATTTTTTTGTTGATTCATTCTTGCAAGGTGAATTTCATTGCATTCTCTAGTGACGGGGTTGATGCTTCTTCTTTGTTTTTTTTTTATAGGGTTGATGCTTTCATTGATGAGAGGTTGACACATCAATTGTCTGGGCAGGAAAAAACAACATTACCAGTATAGATGCCGGCAGATCTGAAACTGAGACTAGAGTCTGTTCGGCATTTCCTGGCAGTTTTGCCCCGTGTGTCTGATGAGGCCTCTCTCTCCACCCACCTGCCTACGCCGGCGTCTCCCGTCGCCGCGCCCTTCCCTCCTCGCGTACAAGAAGGCTGTGGGCTCACCCCATCTTCAATGGTGGGCGGGTGGAGGAGGGCGGCGTGGCGCACCGCAGCCCCACGAGCTTCCATCGGACGCGCTGGTTAGGTCTTCCTCCTTGGGTTCCTGCCTTCGAATTCGCGGTTGGGGTTCCTAGTGGCTGATCGGTTCTTGCGCCTGCCAATTCCTACCTTAGGTTGGAGCCAAAGAGATTGGAAACTTTTTTTTTTGTTTCTAAATCCTTCTATCAGTTTCTGGATTCTGAGGCTAAGGTTGCACTCCCGCTTGTTCGCAGCTCCTCCAGTTTGCAGCTTCAGGTTCAGGATAATGGAGGAATGGATATGAAGTGGAAACAAGAACCTGCCCCATCCTCTGGCGAGGCGTGGCAGGCTCAAGTTCATTCCTGCAATGCTCGGGACCCAAGCTCGGGGTCATACTTGACGCGCCAACCTCGAAGGCTATGGCCAACACGCCGCCTCTTACACCTTCAAGCTCGGCCCCGGAGAACTGCTTCGGAGTAGCCGCAACATTATTGGCGCGTACCCCGTGCTGTTACACAGCGAAAATTTGTAAAATTTCCCGAAAGTTCATCATCCGGCCTTAGGGCAGGTCAGTAATCGGCTTTAAGAGTCTGGAATCCGGCAAATAGGGAATTTCATCCAAAGTCGCCAAATAGTCAGAATTTCTTGCTAGATTCGCCGTTAAGGAAAATAATCAATTAAAGGAAGTTTATCTAGAGAGGACGAGTTCAAGGAGAATGTGCGCATGGGCAGTTTATCTATTAAATTAAGAATAGTCTATTAGTTTTCTTTCCTTCTATCTTTAGGAGAGGTCATTTTATCCTTTAGGAAGTTTCTTCATGCTCCAAAACAAGCGCACTAAGCTATCTACCATGGTATAAAAACTGCACACTCGAGGTCATTGTTAAAAAACTATCATCACCAAAATTCAATACATACTTACTATCTGAGCCGCATCACCACCTCCTTACCGAGGTTTACTTATCATCGGCCGTAACTCAGCACCTGACGGCGGTTGTATTCGGCTTTCGATCTTGAAAAACAGTTGGGACAATAAAACTTAGGCCTGTTCTTTTAGCTTGGATTATTATAATCTAGATTATTGCAGGTCAGATTACTATAAAGCTAGATTGTTTAATCTGTAGTAGATAAAGCGGTTAGTTGTTTCTTTCCGTAGAGTTAATTAGATGCTAAATTATTGCGTTTGTAGCTCTAGAGGCGAATGCGCTAGCGCATGGTGTTGCCATCCCCAGCATGCGTATTCCTCTGCTATTCTATCTCACGTACTTGCACCATCCCTTTTATCATACATCTATCTCTTCACTAATCCTGACAAGGCTCTCTGGTAATTTTTCACCCAATAATCTAAGAAAAAGCCTCCACCCTAATAATGGGACCTTATCAAGATTAATACTTTAAAAGCTACTCCAATAATCTGATTATAATAAATCTTTCAAGCTTGAAGAAAACATGCGCCGCCTTAGTCAAAACTGAAACAGTTTACATTTTACAAAGTCAAAAACACTTATAACAATTAAAAATGGAGGCCAGGTTAAGGTAAACTAGTAACTAAATAAAAATAAACTATCTTTTTTGTTGTTATTCTTCAATGAATTTCATTGCATTATCTCTAGTTGCATGAGGGGTATGCTTCTTTCTTGTTATTTTTATAGGGTTGCATGCTTCATTGATGAGCAGTTGGAACACACAATCTGGCAGAAAAAAAAAACATTAACAGTTATAATGCCGGCAGCATCTGAAACCTGCAGGACTAGAGTCTGTCCATTCGCTGCAGTTTTGCCGTGTTGGTCCTGATTGGATGGCCTCTCCTCCAACCCACCTGCAACCGCAGCGTCTCCCCGGTCGCCCCGCCCTCCCTCCTCGCGTACAAGAAGGCTGCTGGGCTCACGCCCCATTCCAATGGTGCGGGTGGAGGAGGGCGGCGGGCCACCGCAGCCACGAGTCAATCGGGAACCGCTGGTTAGTTCTTCCTCCTTGGGTTCTGCTGAATTCGCGGTTGGGTTCTAGTGCATCATCGTTTTCTTGCGCCTGCCATCTCCTACCTTAGGTTGAGCCAAAGAGATGAAACTTTTTTTTTATCTAAATCCTTTCTATCAGTTCTGAATATCTGAGGTTAAAGGTTGCACTCCCGCTTTTCCAGTCCTCAGTATTGCAGCTTTCAGGTTCAGGATAATGGGCAGATGGATATAAGTTGCTACTTGCATTCTGCATTTTGTTGTGCGGGTCCAGTTCGTTGGGTACTAAGATTTTGCATAAGTTTTCGAAAGTATCCTAGTATTCCAGGAGATCATCATGCAGTAGTAGTTCATGTCAATGGCAGTCTGCTCTTCAAATTTGCATGTCCTGTCATAGTTGGTTCATGAGCTCTTCAATTGCATGCTTGTTCCATATTCTGTTTCAAACTTGCATGGTTGTTTCAGTAGGTTGCATGAACTGAGACTCTATATGAGTGGTGGGGGAATGTGGATATTTTTTTTCCCTGTTATAGGTCTGTCTGTGAGAACTGCTTTATGAATTTTTTAGTAATAAACAGTTGAACTTCCAAGCTGGAAAGGATATTTTGCGTTGCGTTCTGGTTCTCATGCTGATGATGAAATTCCGTGCTTGTTTAGTGGACCCCGATTTGATGATGATCCTTAGAGTTGGGCTGACTGCAAATGCCGAGGACAGTTTCGTTAGATAAAAAACTGCAATTTTAAGGTTCACAAGATTGTAACAGTTTGTGCATGTTCCTGTCGTTTCTTGTGGTCTGATGCTGCTTAAATGTTGGATTATATGCAAAATGGGCTATGTGAATATGAAAGATCGTATCTTTAATGAATTAATATGAGTATGCCCCTTTGATGTTGACATTAAGGTTGCTTGCCAGGATGCTTTTTCTTGTCTTTTTTTTGTTTTAGTATTTGAAAGATTCTTGGCATTTTTTAGTAGAATTTTTTTTTGATAGGAACATACCTGTACTTTTTTTTAAATATGATTTTCAAAACCTTAAATGAGCTTGCATGGTTGTTTTTCTACACCTATGATTCTGGTTTAAGCTCTGATATCATGCCTTTGTCTTCATATAGTGTGCTTCTAGAGACCTATGATGCCTTTTTGTTTCAATAATGTTTTCATGCAACAAACGGTTTCTTTTCACTGCAGCACCAGCCGAGGACCATTGTCACTGGAAATGATGTCCCTCTCTTCTTTTGCTGAGGTGGCTTTCCTTGTCTATTTCTGTGGTTTGTTGCACCACTTTCATTACCATCTCGCAAATATTTGCAAGAAGAGTTGCATCTCTCCTTTGTTTAGAGAGAAGAGATAGTCTTTTAAGGATTCCATTCTCTTCTTAATTAATCTTCACTTGACTGTACCTGATTATCTACCTCATTTATAGTACCATTGTTATCATCCACTCAATTTACATCATACTACGTATGTATTAGATTTTTAGAAACATTCAATCTGCAGGAAAAAAAAAACATTACCAGTATAATGCCGCAGCATCTGAAACCTAACTAGAGTTGGCCATTTCCTGCAGGTTTGCCCGTGTCCTGATGATGGCCTCTCTCTCCACCCCACCTGCTACCGGCCGGCGGTCTCCCGCTCGCCCCGCCCTTCCTCCTCGCGTACAAGAAGGCTGCTGGGCTCAACCCCAATCTCCACCCCCCCGTGGTGCGGTTGGAGGAGCGCGTGGGCCCACCGCATGACCACGACTCCAATCGACCGCTGGTTTATCTTCCTCCTTGGGTTCTGCCTCAATTCGCGGTTGGTTCTAGTTGCTGATCGGTTCTTGCGCCTGCCCATCTCCTACCTTAGTGGAGCAAAGAGATGGAAACTTATTTTTGTTCTAAATCCTTCTATCCATTCTGAATTCTGAGCTAAAGGTCTGCACTCCCGCTGTTACAGCTCCTCAGTTTTGCAAGCTTCAGTTCAGGATAATGCGAGGAATTTGGATATAAGTGCGGTACTTGCATTCTGCATTCTTTGTGTGTGCGGGTCCCGTCGAGAATTGGGTACTACAGATTTTGCATAATTCGAAAAGTATCCTAGTTATATCCAGGAGATCATGCAGCTAGTTCTGTCATGCAGTCTTGCTCTTCAAATGTTGGCATTGTCTGTTCATAGTTTTCATAGGCTCTGTCAAATCGCATGCTTGTTCATTTATTCTGTCAAACTTGCATGTGTGTTCATAGAGTTGATGAAACTGAAACTCTATATGGAGTTGGGGAATGTGGATATTTTTTTTGTCCCTTATAGTCTCTGCTGAGCAACTGCTTTTGAATTTTTTTAGTTAATAACAGTGAACTTCCAAGGCTGGAAGGATTTTGGTTGCGTTCTGAGTTCTCATGCTGATGAAATTCCCTGTTGGTTAGTGACCCTATCTGATTGATGATCCCTTAGAGTTGGCTGATGCAAATGCGAGACAGTTTCGTTTAGTAAAAAACTGCAATTTGTAGTTCCACAAGATTGTAACAAGTTTGTCTATGGTTCCCTGTCGCTTTCTTAGTGGTCTGGATGTGCTTGAAATAGTTCGATATATGCAAAAATGGCTATGTGAATATGAAAGATCGTATCTTATGATTAAATATGAGTAGGCCCTTTGATGTTGACTTTAAAGTTGCTGCCAGGTGCCTTTTTTCTTTCTTCTTTTTTGTTTTAGCTATTTGAAAGCAATTCTTGGCATTTTTGATAGAATTTTTTTGATAGGAAAAAAATACCTTAACATTTTTTGTTTAAATATGATTTTCAAAACCTTAAATGAGCCCTTGCATGTTGTTTTTCTCACCTTAATGATTCTCGCGTTAGTCTGAATCATGCTTTGTTCTTCATATAGTCTGCTTCTAGGAGACTATGATGCCTTTTTTCAATAATCGTTTTCATGCACTAAACGTATTCTTTCACTGCCCGCACCAGCCGCAGACCAGTCACTGGAAATGGATGTCCCTCTCTTGCTTTTTGCTAGTGGACTTCCCTTGTACTCTTTCTGTGGTTTGTTGCACCACTTTCAATACCATCTTCGCACAATATTTGCCAAGAAGAAGCCTTTCTCCTTTTGTTTAGAGAGATCGTCTTGTTCTTTTGATTACCTCCTCTTGTCTTAATTAATCTTCACTTGACTATACCTGATTATCTAACCTCATTATAGTACATTTTAATCATCCACTCCAATTTTACATCCATACTAGTATGTATTAAGATTTTTAAACCATTTTGCTGCAACCAACAGTATATTAGAGCAGCCCCAACTTTCAAAACACTGTTTCCTCTAGCTTTTTTTAGTTGACTACGGTTTAACAGTCCAAGTAGTGCAAATACATTTGTAGAATTACATGCTGACCTTTTTATTCAAGACAAAAAACAAACATATCACCCTTATATGGAGAAATCGGATTAAAAAAATTTGGAGTAATCTTCTTTCCTTGTTGTAAATATATTTTATCTTTTTAATAATCATGTACCAAAGTAGGCACTACTGTTTCCCCTAAAAGAAGTTAACCTCTGTATATTTTCTAGCATCATTTATATTGCTACAGGTAAGAATGTCCAACAAGTCCTAGTTGAAGCCATGTCCTAGTAGTTGACATGAGGGTGGTAACTGTGACAACCTTTGAGTATTTGTTTAGTAACTTGATCTTGCAGTTTAACACAATCGGATTTGATAGGACTCTGAATAACTTAAATTATGCACCAAAACACTGATAATCTGAATTGAGCCCTTTAACAAGTTCCATCTTTGGATATAGTTCCAGTCATGCTGATTACTGTGTTTCCTATCTCTTTGAAGTATTAATTACAAGTATTACTAGTTTTCAGAGAGAAGGGGTATTCATAACAGTATGTGGTTTACTATCTGTCTAAGAGGTGCTCACGATTCATGAAATTATCAAGCAGAGTAGGATCTTGTCTTGAAAAGTGCTATGACAACAGATATGTAAAGTCAAAAACTTTTTCTCTTATAGGTTGCAGAAAGGCTTGATGAATTCCAGCATCTGGAACCAGAAATCAAAATTACATGGCCATGTACTCTAGTATTTTTGGTGGAATTACCACAAATCCTTCTGCAATGGTGATACCAATCGATGATCACATGGTCCACAGAGGACATGGTGTTTTTGATACTGCAGCTATTATGAATGGGTGAGATCTTTGCTTCAATCAATTATGCCAACCCCAAAAAAACAATACTTGACTATCAATAGGAAATTTGTTTTGTTTTTTTAGTGTGTGGAAAATTGTAAGTGAACAAGAAGGGGATCATTCTTTTTACTAAATTTCCATTCAGTTCTGATCCAAACACCATATTATCAGTATTAACTTTGTCATATTACTGTCAGGCACCTCTATGAGTTAGAGCAGCATCTTGACCGCTTCCTGAAGTCTGCATCAATGGCCAAAATCACGCTGCCTTTTATCGGTCAACAATTCGGAGCATACTTATTCAAACTGTGAGTGCATCAAAATGCACCCAAGGATCACTCAGGTACTGGCTATCTGTTGGACCAGGAGACTTCCAGCTATCTTCACTTTGAGCTTGGTTGTGCAAAACTCAGCCCTGTATGCTATTGTCATTGAAAGTCCATCGTTACCAGTACCAGCAGGATGCAAGGTGATCACATCATCGATACCGATAAAATCTCAACAGTTTGCGGTCATGAAAAGTGTAAACTACCTGCCAAATGCACTCACTAAAGTGGAAGGCGAAGAAATGGTGGATTCACCGGCATATGGTTGGATGATGAGGGTTTCGTAGCAGAGGGTTCCAACATGAATGTTGGCTTCGTGACACAAAGCAAGGAGCTCCTCATGCCCCGTTTCGACAAGATCCTTAGCGGGTGCACGGCAAAACGGGTTCTGACCCTTGCCAAGCAGCTAGTGCAGATGGAAGGCTCAGCGGGATCAGTTCAAGGAATGTGAGTGTCCAGGAAGGGAAGGCGGCTGATGAGATGATGCTCATTGGTAGTGGTATTTTGTCAAACCTGTTGTTCAGTGGGATGATCAGATAATTGGCTCAGGTAAACAGAATTTCACCCCTGAAATTCACCTAGCTGTCGTTGTTTGGAAGAGTATCATTTTGCACTCTGCAACAGAAAGTGGATGGCTTTTAGCCCTTCAATGGCTTCCTGTAAACTTCATGCTAATTTCTTTCCTTGTTCTAACACAGGCAAAGAAGGCCCAATTGCTCAGATGCTTTTCAACCTCATTCTTGAGGACATGAGATCCGGTCCACCTTCAGTCCGCATCCCTGTCTCCTATTGAAACTGCTGACATCTCACCGATCTTTCTACAGATATGTGATAAATAACAGAACATGTATTATAGGAACAAGGAACGATTACTAGAATTCTGAGACTAGTCACGTAAAGCTACACTCTATATTTGCATAATTCAGAAGGTGTGTTCTTCAGTTGCAACCTTGTGCTCTCAGACATCTTAATCCTGAATTTAAAGCTTTGCTATCCAGATGCTACACCAAGCAAGGGGGGCAAGGATTTTGGTAGCTGTTGATCAATGTAGAGAAGATGTGGATATTGTACAAAGAAACCTGTGAAACTGTTAAATTTGTACAGGTTTTATTATGTCTTGAGTACCTCATACTGCAGCACAGACTCACAGAGGATGGCTTGCAAGCCACAGATTGCCAGAACCTTGAGCTCAAGCCACCGAACTAAGTCAGTTTATTATGTTTTACCTTTATTCAGAAGGAATAGTTCCGATTCAGCAAACATCAACTTGATTCAGAGCTACTGCTTCTTTCTTTGTAAGCTATGGCTTTGTATTGATTAATCTTATTAGGCTGGAATGGTGCAAATGTTTTGCTCTTCCTATCACATATTTTTATTTTCTGATGAAGAGGACGGCCCTAACATGGCATAGTTCGTTAGAAAGAAGGAAAAAGTACACCGAAGTCCCTCAACTTGTCTCGAGTTACAAATCGTCCAAAACCGCAAAACCAGATATCCGGCGTCCTTTAACTAATCAAACCGGTCACAATAGGTCATTCAGTGGTTTTGACCCCTGGTTTTTTCCTATGTGACGGCTGAGTTAGCTTGGGACCCGCACGTGCCCCAAATGTCAGGCTGCCACGTCATCTCTCTCTCTCTCCCTCCTCTCTCTCTCTCTTCCTCCTCTCTCTCTCTTCTCTTCTCTTCTCTTCTCTTCTCCTATTCTATAGGCAAGCCGGCTAGCGGCTGGGAGGAACCGGGACGAGGCGGGAGAGGAGGCATGGCGGGCGACACGGCGGCGAGCGACGACACGGCATCGGCCTCGTCGGAGGCGAGCCACGAGGCCCCACCCTCCTCGGACCGTGCGGTG
>JAJSRW010002449.1:0-26104 GCA_022414725.1 Microglena sp. YARC
GGTGTTTAGAAAGGAGCACATGTCATTTTTCGTCATAACCTATCAGATTTCCTCTTGGTGGCTCAAAAGGGCCTAGATTTTTCCCTCTAGTGCCACTTTCAAAGTACCAGAATATTATCTTTATGGAGTGTATAGTGTTGACATCATCGGTTGGGTTTTACAGTTGGACAAAAGGGTCTCTAGCTAGTGGCTTGGTGCTTGATCTCGTTGTCGATGCCTGGAAAACTCACTACTTAAATAAAGGGAGATTATCAGCTGAATTCATTCATGCAATGGAAGAATTGTGATAGCAAAAGATGGATTTGATTGCAATGGAATCTAAATGGCCTTTATAGGCATATCCAGAAAAAGAAACTCTAATCCTTACTGGGACAAGGCACCTAATTATTCCAAAATTTATAAGACAAAGAGGCATGAGAGACCATGGTTACTGTTTAGACATCTCGTTAGAGATGTATCATTTAACTTTTTGGCGCCCGTACCCTTATGTGCGCCATGTCTATAGATGGTCCATCCTTTGCTAACTAACTCTATGTTTATCTATTACTTCTTGCATTCTTTTTTACTTGTCATTTTAAAAATCAACCAGTACCAACACACATATATATTTTATCACTACTTTTTAACTACATGTTTCTAAAAGCTATTAAAAATATAATTATATGAAATTGCTTTTGATGATCAAATATACCATATCATTTTCTCATGTCAAATCTTCATATTTTTTATAATTAATCATTTAAGGTTTATAGCTTTGACTACAGCAATTAGAATGATATCTGTTTAAGAAAGGAGGTAGTAGACAATAATATTAATTAATTGTGCAACTATTTTAATAACCTGTTATTCCTCATCACTCGTATTCTTTTAGAAACTGAAACATACATATCCCGTTCCTTGTTCTACCTTTTACTTGAAGGCATATCCAATACACATGAACAACGATTTACATCCTGACTTTGAATCACTAACATGTAGTCTTTCTTTACTATGGACACCACATGTTAATGATTCTAAAATCACATAACTTAAGTAAGAGGAACTCAGTCCATATAAACAACAGCTCTTTTTCCGGGCATGTAACGGAACAGCTCAATTGAGCACTGTCGGCTCATCATCATCACAAGGAGAAATAATAATCATTTGGAAGAAAGCAAGACAAAAAGAGAGAGAAAAAAAAAGGCTTGGCAGGAGAGAAAGATAAGGGTGATGCATGTATGTTGGGAGATTCCTGGGCTTATGATTTTCAAATATTATAGTGCCCAGCACACTAGGGCCAAATCATTCCAAGCAGGTGCCGATGTTGGAATTCTAAGGAATTCAACTCAATTGGTCGGTGGAAGTGCGATCTTAATCCGTTAAATTAAACTCATTGTGCCTAAAGAAGACCTTAATTATATATGTTCATGCCATTGGAAATCGACCATCGAAAACGAGCAGCTAGCAACATGTTGTACAAGAGCTGTCATTGACTGAGTTAGCTATGGTTGTAATCCGAGAAAAATAAACGCAAAGCAACCTAGTATAAATTTAGAATAAGAACAGGAGTACGTAATCCTAGGAGTATAGAATCATTTTCCTAAGAATTAATATGTTTATATTTCTATTCTTAGCAATTAAAAGTCTAAGCTGGAAAATAAAAAAATCAACTTCAAGTTCTAAAAATTAAATTCTGACTATGGCTTATGGCAAATAATTAATTAAGCTAGCAGGCATATATAAACAACCTTACTATATATGGCAAAGATGTGTTAAAAGCTTCAATCTTCGTGGCAATGAATAATAAAAGCACATGAAAGGGATCAAACTAATTAAACAATCGGAATCGAGAATTGGATCCAATATGCCTACCCATGAGAGCTAATGGTTGGTCCAGTGTGTTTTGTGTTGGGTGACTCAAGCTAGGTTACACCAAATGCTTAATTGGTCACTTAATTAATCAGGGGCCTTGATATGATGCTCCACAAAGTTGATGTGCCAAGTATTTCCGGTGTCCACTTATTATTTGTTCCAACTTGATTTCGGCTTAGTGTTGTAACTGTAGATTGCACAATGTGCACGGTTCAAACAAAAAGATTGCAGTACAATTACTGGTGATCATCTGGCTAGCTAGCTAGCTCTTTGTTTTTTTTAATGTACCACAAAATATCTCATTTTTGCAGTGTTATTTTAGGATTTCGTCACTCAAGAGATGCTGGTGTTTACTTTGTAAATAAACTTTGTTATATTAAGGAAACTTAATATACCGTAGGGGAGTTCCTTACTGTCTGTCCAAGGTTAAAGAAAAAGAGATGCTGGTGAGAAGTAGTAAATCCTAAAGCCCCAATATAATTAGCCTTCACAATTCACATGGAGATAATACAAGAACTTCTTAACCACGCCCATATATATACATGGAAAATTTTCCATATGTTTTCTTATTATCTAAAAAAATATATGGAAAATTATTTCGTCACTTAATGCCTAAGGGATGTATACCCGCCCCTCGTTTTATGCCTCATTCAAAACATAAGGCCTCGCTTGAAATGAATTAAGGAATTCTGAACGCTTTTCATGAAAATCGAACCGATTCATGTTAAAGTTCTGTAAAATTTTTGTTTTCCAAAGAAACCCCTAATAGTTTTACGTGAAAAAGCCTAATCCCTTTAAAAATACTAATGGAAAAGACTAAGGCACCGCGTCCCAAACAGGGGCTTAGTGTTTGGGACCAGTGATCAGGGAGCTTAGTGTTTTGGACCAGCTCGGATACAGTGCATATGGGTGCATGATGATGGCACCACAGTACAATTGGACGGCCATGCATGGATTGATCTAACTCATAGCAGGTGTATGCATCATGCATATTCCCTTCGAAAAAAAAACTGAGCCTAAGTTTAAATCAGACATATATAGCGTATGTCCAGATTCAAACTCAGGTTTGTTCTTTTTTTAGTTTTTACAGAGAGAGTATGCCCGTATAGAGGCGCAAGGTGCATACATACTCCCTCAGTTCTTTTAAAAATAACTTCTAGTTATAAATCTTTAAACGTAGTCTAAGTTTAGATTCGTTCCTAGAAATCGATTTTTTTAATGAAAATAGTATGCTTGTTTAATTTATCATTTCACTGATGGTGATGAAATGGTGATCAACTACGACCGTTCTTAGCCAGTGATTGATTTATTTTAAGATGGAAAGGGATCGTAATAAGCTAACTTCATACAGGTATCAGGGGAGGGTGCCGAGTGGGTGTTGGACTCGCAGCATTACCGAAAAGGCGCATATGTCTCCCATCCCTAGGGCACGAGGGGGCAACGCAGGAGGAGGCTGCATCATCCATCTTCAGCCATCGAACGCATGCATAGAATAAGACTAGCTCATGCATCATCATGCACCATCTTCTTCCTCCTCCTTTAGGAGTGGTTGCCAAGCTAGGTGTCGAGTGGGGTGTGTGCATGGGCCATGGATGGGTACCCATCCCCTTTGATCCTCACCCTACTCCTTGATCATTGGACGGTCCATGTTTCTCCCATCATCTCCATGTTTTTTTCCGGGCCATATATGGCGTGTCGATTCATGGTATTATATTGAGTTACATGCACCGGCTTCATTCTATGGATTTCTGAGTATTTTTTTTTCGGAATTCGATTTTCGGATTCATTTTAGAGATTTCCGGCTACTTTTTTTTCTACCATCTTAATTTTTTGTGTGCACGCTTACTTAAAAAAGATGTCTATAGAAAAATTGTTTGAGAAAACTATACTAATTCATTTTTAAATTTAAAATAATTAATACTCAATTAATCATGCGTTAATAACTATCTTATTTTACATACTCTCTTAATCTTTTTTTTCCTCTTCCCTGAAACAGTCTTAGCCTTAATTAGTCTGATCGATTGGAAAAGACTAAGGCCCAGTTTATATCCCACATAAAAATTTTACACCCTGCCACATCGAACGTTTCAACACCTGCATGAAGTATTAAATATAGGCTAAAAAATAACTAATTGTACATATTACAACTAATTTGCGAGACGAATCTTTTGAGCCTAAATTGTTCCATGATTTGACAATGTTGTACTATAGTAAACATTTGCTAATGATAGATTAATTAGGCTTAATAAATTCGTCCTACAGTTTACTGATGGGTTCTGTAATTTTTTTATTAATATCGACCACTATACGACACCCTATATAATATCCGATGTGATATGTTAAAACTTTACGCCCCTGATCACCCCTAAAGTAGGTTTTTTTTTGGTTCTCTCAACTGCTGGGTGAGTTTGGCAACTTGTGGCGTGCTATAGCTCCATGGCCAAATGAGCAGACAGTGTCAGTGTCAGAGTGTAACTTCTTGTTTACGGATGGACATACCGATCACTAACCAACCAAAGCATCAATTGTTTTGCATGCTCTCTGTAGCCATGTAGGCATGCATCCAGGCATGCATCAGGGCCAGCATATGTTATTAGGAGCTAGAGGCTGGTCAAATGACAGTCAAATCCGACCGGCCGGCTGTCAGAAGGCACATCAGCAGTGTCCCAAATTATAATATGGAGTGCTAATTATTTAATTAATAGTCTAACCTATACTTCATTCTGATGCGTCATTAGCTAGCAATGGAAACCGTGGGGAGAAAGCGATGCTAGTAGCTTTTCCCCACAGTTGCGTGGAATATAAAATTTTGTAACTTTGTAAGTGGTGGATGAGAGTTTGTGGATTCCACTGTTAATTAAGCTCATGTAAAGGATCGGATTAGGGGTATCAGAAATTCAGGATTAATTAGTGATGATATGATATCGATCACCTGCTGCGGCTTGCTTTGCTGCTGCGTGCATGTTAAAAGCTCCCTGCCTTTCTCTCCTTCCGGCTATCTGGTGTAATCCGATCTCCGATCGATCGTCTTCATTTTTTTTAGTTGTTTTGATTTGCTATTAGATCTTGCATGCAGCGTGTAGAGAATTACTTTGAAAATATTGCGTTGCTGCAACCATAATTAAGGATCAACATTTGTCCCCCAAAAAACAAAGAGGTGTCCTCTGTTTGGGAGCTTAGAGAATTCAAAGCAGTTTAATTTATGAGTATTTTACGAGTAGTCAGCGAAAATCTGGATTTGTCAGTTTCTGACATCTAGATTATTTTGTGAATTCTACTACTACAATTTTTTTCAATGCAACTGAGAAATTAATGCGCGGAGAAACTAGAGGCCCTGATTGAAAGAGCTTCTAGCTACTGCTACTTCTTTCAAATGCTCCAATTCCCCCAAACAGTCCGGATTCTTATTAAGATTCCAAGAATCTCTAGTTATATAATTCAGAAAAGAAACTAGTTATATAACCCAACTTCTTCATATTCAAATTGATTACCAACCAACGGATTCTTATAATCTTAAGCTTCTCTAAACTGAACCAAAGATTTTATAATAAGCTATGGTTGCTACAAACTTTCTCTAAATGTGGGGGAGGAGTAATTTTACAGTCCTTAAAGAGATACCAAAATTTTAGTATAAAATTTAGTACCTTATAGTACCTACTACTCTCTCCGTTTCACAATGTAAGCACAATGTAAATACCTAGAATGACTTACATTGTGAAACAGAAAAAGTACCTACATATCAAGAGGTATCAAATTTATAATGGAAAAAATGATACATTTTCAAGAACTGTAAAATTGCTCGTGGGGGAGACCGTTTTCTTTTTTGAACGACTCGCACGAGACGGTGCGAAATTCTATTGATATTGATAGAGGCAGGGGGAGACCGCTTTTCACCGGGTGACGACGAGCACGTACGGCAGGGCCGGCGTCGCAGGCTCGGCGACGTACATGCGCCGCCGGTTAACGGGGCACGCGCGCGTGCGGTGCGTGCTTGGGTGGCCGGCACCGAACGCTAACACGCATGCAAGTTAATCGTATTTTTTAACCTCTTTCGGTTAGTAAGTTGTCCAACTAGTGACTTAGCAAACAAGCATCGATCGATCATGAAACCGACACGGCCAACGACAACGCGCAATACTACACTACAGTAAGTACAGTACTGCAAGCATGCAACATGTAGAGCTAAACTAATTGAGCATCGAACTAACCAACTGTCAGGAAACATACTTCTCCGAATTCTAACCCTATGTACCACATCTCTGAATTTGTAGAGTAGATTATAAATAAGTTAGCACTCTCTCCATTTTATATTATAAGTCTTTTTTTACTTTATTTATATAAAAAATAATATTTACAATACAAATTCGTTTTATTAAATATAACATTGGAACCTATATATTTTGATAAAATATAAAAAATGAATATGAAAATTAAAACAAATTGCTATATTTTTCTACAAATTTTAATCGAACCTAGAAAAATTTAACTAGTAAAAATAATCAAAACGATCTATAATAACAAAGAACATAGAACAACCTAGTTCAGGACCAATGTACGGTGGTACACCCTGGTTTTATACTACATGTGTTGGTTTTTTTTGTTTTAATTCCAAGACAACGTGCAGGGGGCAGTGCGGCCGCGCGCGCCGCCATGCCGCTGCCGGCGCCACGGCGGCGCGTCGGAGACCGAAAACACCAGCCAAGCAAAGCGCGCGCCGTCGGTCGGTCGGGCACGAACTCTCGCGGCCCCGCCGGCACGGAGCCCCACACGCAGCCGCAACGCCACGCGCGCCACCCCCATCACCCGGTGCCGGTCGGTGCCCGTGTTCCGCGGCGCGCGCCTCTCGGCGGCCGTAGCGGCAGGGCCTCGCCGCGGGCGCGCGGCCCACGCGGCCGAACACTCGTGTGCGCGGCGCCGCGACGATGCATGCCCATGCAGATGCCGGTGTCGCGCGCCTCCCTGCACACGGCTACATTGCGTACATGCCCGGCCGCGCCATCAACAGTGTCTTGGCGGATGGCGTGGCGTGTGGCTGCTGCTGCTGCTGGTTGGCATGTTCGCACCAGCCTCGCCAGCAACCAAACTGTGGAGTCAATTAACTCCTCTGCTCTGCACAACCAAAAATGAGAAAAAAAATGCAGTAGAGATACGATTGGTGCAGATCAGATATGGCATTAAGCTTGGACAAATGATAGATCATATATATATATATATATATATATATATATATATATATATATATAATATATATATATATATAATATATATATATATATATATATATATATATAATATATATATATATATATAATATATATTCATATCACTTTCTGTCATGCTTGTGCTGGATTTTTATTTATTTTTTATTTTTTTTATCGATTACACAGAAGACACACACGCAAACCACTATATGCGCACACCACATGCACGTAATTGTGTGGGGTTTTGATCATGTAATAATCCATATTGCCGTCCACTGTTAGCCGTGTTTTTTGGCCTGTGCAAACTGTTTGCAGCTACGCAAGTTGATGTACTAAGTATTTATTAGTAAGCAGACAGAAAGAACATCTATTTTGCGTCCATGCTGCTTTGTGTGGAGCTATCTATGAATAACTAAAGCCTTAATTGAGTTCTAGCTATGTCAAGCAAATCAGCATCTCTTATCTTTTATCTTGAAACAAAGTCCTATTCTAAGGATTAAATTAGTAGTAGCATTCACCCGTCCTCTATCTCACATCCAATCTAGAGATGACACGGGAGACGACGAAGCGACGACCATAGCCACCAACCCTCTGTTCCTCTATAATGCCTAGCCACTGTTTGAGAGGCACACCTACAAGCCACGTGGCTATAAGGACAGCGGCGACATGAATTTTCTCCCCGAGAAAGCATATTCAGTTCGGGCATTGAGGTGACCAAGAGGTTGGAGGTGGTCGTACAGATCTAGACCATTCATAGCCGTATCTAGTGAGAGGGCCAGCGGATGGCGGGGTGGTGGAGTGGCAGGTGGCAGTGGAGAGGGTGGAAGGAGCTGTCGGATCTGGTAGCTCCAAGGCAGGATCCGATGTTATTCTCTAGACTAGCTAGACCCAATGTCTCTCCAACAAATTGGCTCTTGGTGATGACGGTATGGCGCAGTGGTCTCAGGAGATGGGCGTGGAGGAGCGATGGTGAAAGCATGGCACGACGGTCTTTGACTGATGGAAGATGGTAGCAATGGGGAGATAGTGGCATGGGAGAGCTGGAAGATCTCCAGGATAAAGCCCATCCTGTTTCAGGGCCGACAACGGTGATGCCATTTTGGAGCCGTAACTTTCTTGGGTTGTTGTCTTGGCGTCTTCCTTCCCTCCCTAGGGAATTAATTTCTTCAGGTGAAAACTACGTCCTCGCTTTAGACAGGTCCTTTCTCACCAATCTCTGCTTCAGACGGTTTATCCTGTTTTGGAGGCGCTTCCGTTCACCACAAGATGGCCATGTTAGCGGTCTGTACATAGGAGAGTGGATCCATTCTTCTCTCGCCCACCCCCTCTTGTTCCCAAAAGTGTCTTGAGTGCAGTTGGGATGTCTTACTGTTGTCTCTCAGTAGTGGGCTTTTCTATCATAGACGCGTGGCATGACTGTCTTTTTCTTGATTATACCTTTCGAAGGCTAGTCTTATAATTTTTTCTGTTGTATCAATATGAAACATTCCACTATGTTATATGGTTTATTTAATAGAAAGTAGTTGCATTAGTAAGAAAAGAACAAAAATAGTAAGCGATGCACCGGCGAATAATGAAGTCGTGGGTGCATTACTCCAACTATTAATATTTAAGTCCTAATTTCCACAAATATTATGCACGAATAAGATGGGTTTTCAATAGGATTTCAGTGATGTCAAAAATGTGTTGTTGGTCCCCGTCTTTTTTAGCGTGTGTTAGGAACATATTCCCAGTGTGTGTGGTATCATGTATCTAGTGGCGAGTGCGTTTACCATATAATTAAAAATACAGTACTTCCTCCGTATTAAAATATAACAACTTCTATTTCAATTTTTGTTTCAAACATAACAAATTTTGTCACTAAACTACCTATACTATCTCTACTATCACTTGGCTTTATTATAGTCCTAACTTCTAAGTAGTATGAGCCTGTACCGCACCCACCTCGAAGAGGTAACCCAAGTATTTTTAAACCTCTTCTTAAAACTCATATTAAAGGCTAAAACAAACTTGCTATGTTTTCAGACAGAGGAAGTAACAAATAAAAAGGTAATAACAAAAAGTAAAGAGAAGAAAAAAATATGGACTATCTTAAAAAATGCCGTAAGTTTTTTTAGGGAAAAACTTTTAAATCTAATTATAGTATAATTGTAATAGGCGTTTTCCCCGTCGCATGCACTAGTATAATTGTATAAGCAGGCGCTAGCTTAGCTTTCTCCTAAAACGACCCTGCAAATGGAGATGAACCCCACGATGGATATACAGTAGCTAGCAGCAACCTTCGCCGGCTCGGCCTGTTTTGAAGCCAATTTGCACCGGCAATCCCGATAAGGTGACTCGGACTCACACATCAACCCCAGTAATCAACGTACTACACACCCACCCGTCCATTTCGCCGGAAAGTGAAAACTCATCACTACAATCTCCTCCTCTCTCCTCTCCCACTTTTATGTAGTATATAGCCATGGGTGGCGCACTACTAGCTCAGAGGGAGATTGCTAGCTGATCACAAGGAACCCGTCGTTGCAGCAGCAGCAGCGTAGTGCGCTTGCTTGCACTAGCAGCAGCACAGTGACGACGACGCTAGCTAAGGGCAGAGGAGAGGAGGGTGATAAATACAGGCAATTACTAGCTAGCTGTTTCACTGCAAGGATTAGATAGATCGTAGAGAGTAGCAAGAAGAGAAGAGAATAGTAGAGGAGAGAGAGATGAGGCAGTCGAGGTTCAAGAGGATCTGCGTCTTCTGCGGCAGCAGCCAGGGGAAGAAGAGGAGCTACCATGACGCCGCCATTGAGCTCGGCACGAGCTGGTAATTAAACTCTAACTCTGTCCATGCATGCTACTCCTACACATGCTTCTTCTTCTTCTTCTTCTTCTTCTTCTCCTCTGTCCATGGTCACTGTCAGTCTGTCACTATAACCGTATCAGTTCATCGGTCTGCAAATATAATGCAAAAGTTGCAGACTTTTTTTGCCAAACAATCCCCTCTGCTACTACCACTGCTCATTGAGCAAGCAAGCTATAGCGAATTTCGTTTCTGAACTTTCTGCACACGCCGACTTCTTCCACCAAGCTGATGGATCGTCTTCTTATTCCTCCTCCTGCCTCCCCGTCGCCGTCCCATCTGTTCATGCGCGGCGGCCGACCGAAATTTTCCATGGTCCATAGCCGAGCCGGGTCCTACTGCATTCACGGCGCCATAATTCGCGGCCATAGCTCATATCAGCTCAGCTCAGCATCGCTGCTGTTGCGTCATCCATGTCGCCTCGCATTAAAGACGATCAATCACCATTTCGCCATGAGCTGCTACATGCTGCTGCTGCAGCAGGTTGGGTAATTAATCCAAGAAAAATAGTAACTTGGACCGCATCTTGCCGGCTTATTAGTTACTACCCCAGTTGATCAATCATTAATTCATACTAGTCCCCTTTTGAGTGCACACGACCCACCTGTTCGACTCACGTACGACTGAATTTAATCGACGTTTGTAAACGGCTCTAAAATACATTAAAAGCATGTTTTCTTTTGATTAATCTATGGCTGCATGTCTCCCGTAGTTGTACGTGAGTTATAACTGGAACTGAAATTTAACCGTGCGGTTAGTTGGTTAATCTGTGTGTGTTATGCATGCAGGTGGCGAGGAGCATAGACCTGGTGTACGGCGGCGGCAGCATCGGCCTCATGGGGCTCGTCTCTCAGGCGGTCTTCGACGGCGGCCGCCACGTCATCGGGTACTCCACTCCTCCATGCTAGCTGCACACTGTTACTACTAGTACTAATTACTGCATGAATCCCCAGGAGAATGTGTCTCTCCTTGTTTGATAGTTTTAGCAGTTTTTAATTACTGCATGCTAGTACTTCTAGCTAGTAGCTTGTGTTTCCGAGTTCTTGTGCTGATCGCTTCTTTTTGTCATCTTGTTGTCCACGCGCAGGGTCATTCCCAAGACTCTCATGACGCCAGAGGTACGTCTCATTTTTGTGTCTACCTGCAACAAAGTTACCGTACTCCTATATGCTACTCCCTCCGTCCCATAATATAACAACCTAGTAGCGGACGTGACACTTCATAGTACAATGAATCCGGACATGCTTACTATCCAGATTCGTTATAATATGAAGTGTCACATCATGTCTAAGTTGCTATATTATGGGACGGAGGGAGTATATAATATAAGAGTGATTTTGGATAGATGTGACACATCCTAGTACAATAAATCTGGACATACATTGTACTAGGAAAACTTTTTATATTTTAGGACGGAGGGAGTATATTATGTAGGAATAATGTATTGTTGGTTCTCATCGGCATGTAAGTCACTATGCACACAAAGAAACATACACACAAACTGCCCCGAACGAGTCACTGACGATTGGGCCCTATCTATTTTCCACCTTCAGTTATAATCACAACATTATTGTTAAATTTGTGATTCTGAATAGAATCAAAAGTTCTAAGATCGAATAATAGAATCGTATGTATTAAAAAAACATAAAATTGAAGATTCTACTTGTATAGAATCGTAAAATCAGACATCTTAACTAGGATTACAAAGTCGTAAAATCGTATGACAGTTAATAGAATCGAGATTTTAATAACCTTGAGTTGATCCACTTCAGCTTGTACCCGTAGCAGTACTTGCGTTGTCACGAACCCAATCATGGCAGTGAGCTCATCTTTTGGAAGTTTTTAAGGTTTTTGGTTAAGTGATACTAGTAGAAAATATAATCAAATGGGGGGTTTGGGAGTTTGGACCCCATGAACCAGCCGTTGTTGGAGTCCCAGGGGACATTGGCACTTGGGCAAAAAAAGAATAAATCCTGAGCAGTTGTGATCAAGGGCTACATGCTCTTTCAGTTTCAGGGGCACAAATCCAGATCTTGGCGTGAGATTAAACAACTCACCGAGATGCAGCTTTACAGATGTTAATTTCCTTAACCCCAAAAAGTCTTGCTGTGGCATCATCCTGTTCTACAGAGAAAGAGGACCTTTTTTTTTTCCTTTTTCTTTTTTGCATTCTTGATGCTAGAGCAGAAGCAGGGTGTTGTTTATAGGCAGAGGTGTAGAAGTAGAGGGCACTGTCTTTGACTGCCTATGGTGTCTTGCCCAGAGGAATGTTCTTGTTGTGTGTGTGAAGTTTGATAAAAAAAAGGTTCTTTTTGGGTTAAAAAATATTACTTTGGGAGAAAAAAGTTCACAGTACTAGTATATTACTAGTACAATTATTTTGTTCAAAAAGAAGGATAAAGCCTACTGGTCTTGCTGTAAATGAGGGCTAAGTCGGTTGTCATACACTAGAATAACAATAGTGTTTGTTCAAGTACATAGTCTAAAAGTAGTTACTATTTGGGACAAAGGCTGTATCAGCCAGTATATAATTTCAAGAGTTTTGGGGTATGCAAGATTTGAAACCTCTTAAGAAAAAATAAGTATATAATTGACCCATAATGTGTGATAGAGTATGGGAGTAGTAATGACTCTGTACCTTTTGTGCTTATCCTGTATACCATGTCACTATACCTATACCATCCATAATCATGCCACAAAGAAATTAAAGCTGGCCATCCATACTCACCTGTCTTCAATTTCTTGTGGTCCTCTTCCTACCTGGCCCTTTTACCATTCTTCATGGAGGCAAAGAGTAGTAGTTAAATCATCAAGTGCCATTTCTTGCTCCCCTTGGAGCACAATCATGCCCTCTTGGGAATGTATAAGCTACTCCTACTAGTGTTTGCCTGCACTGCACATACACCACACCATCACCACTACAACACACAGTATGATAGTATCATGGCATGCCAAGAAACTCTTTTTACTGTTCAGCTTTGCATTTTATCATGCATGCATTGCTCAGGATGATTGCTGATTGCAAAAACCAAATCATGGTTCATTGTTTCTGGCAGATAAGTGGTGAGACAGTGGGGAGGTGAGGCCAGTTGCTGATATGCACCAAAGGAAGGCAGAGATGGCAAGGCAGTCTGATGCCTTCATAGCCCTACCTGGTGAGATTTACTTTACAAACTGTCAGTCAGAAAATGTTACTGTGCTACTAACATGGTGTAGTATAGTACAGTAGTATAGTCTGCAAGTTTATCTCATCTGGATCAGGTGAAAAAGAACATTCAAGTCCCTGACAGAGAGAGTTACAGCAAGATGGGAGCAAGAAATTAACTTCTGCCACTGAACAGTGCATGCACCATACATGCCTGAAAAGAAAAAAAAAAAAGAAAGCTGGGGCTACCTATCTTTCTATCTAGTGTAACCAATAATTGGAGCTAGCTAAGCTACCACTGCAAGTGATTCTTTGACTGATGAGTAGTAGTAGATGGATGTATGAACACTGAAAAAATTATCTGTCCAGCATCTTGCTGTGTGTGCGCACCGAATATTCATTCAGAGTTCATCATGGGAATGTGTTGATGATGCAGGAGGGTACGGGACTCTGGAGGAGCTGCTCGAGGTGATTACATGGGCACAGCTTGGCATCCATCATAAGCCGGTACATTACATACTGCATGCTCAGAGTTCTTCAGAAAGTTCAGAACCGCAAAATAATGAAAAAAATGTCTGAATGTCTTGTTCTTCAGGTTGGGCTGCTCAACGTCGACGGGTACTACAACTCGCTGCTGACGTTCATCGACAAGGCGGTGGAGGAAGGGTTCATCAACACCAGCGCGCGGCGGATCATCGTCATGGCGCCGACGGCGGAGGAGCTGATGGACAAGCTAGAGGTACACGATGACTGACAAGACAGTCACTCGATATATCGAGCTTGGGTTTCAGACTTTCAGGTTCTTGCATTGGCAGACCTCTGAACATTGCAGACTCTGATGAACATTTCTGCTGCAGGAGTACGTGCCTTACCACGACAGGGGTGGCATCGAAGCTGAACTGGGAGATGGGCCACCTAGGTTACTGACGTACTCCACTTACAGCTGCAGCAAATTGCCAGACAGCAATGGGCGATCGATCGATCAGAAGACGTAGGAGGAGGAGGAAGAAGAAGAAGAAGAATCAAGTCGATCGACTCATCATCAAGAAGCTGGGAAAGATTTGGTTGATGCAGCTAGAAAGCCAAGAACGAGAGTGTGGCGTGCGTGGTCCATTTTGTATATGTTTGCTTCGATCAGGGGCAGCTTGAATACTGTAGTAACTTGGATGCTTGATGTCCTCTTGATCTTCTACCTAGCTACCGAGATAAGAACTAGTAGTAGTTAGTAGTAGTAGTAGTAGTAGTAGTAGTAGTAGTATTCCAGTAGCGTATGTATGTCAGTAATTTTCAAGATATCCAGATTCGATTGACCACAGCAAAGTTGTTTTTGGTATCACCCTCGTAATGCAATGTGTGTAACTAAGCGTTGAGAGGCTGACTCATTGATCTGACTGAGGTCTGAATTGGATTGGGTTCAAATCGATCGTTTGGTAATTTGATAGTAGCTTTGTATGTGTTTGATTAGAGTCAATATTATATAATATTATCACCATGGTAAATTGTTGAGCAGATTATCACCATGGATTATCAATTTGATTATAGGAATAACTTTATTTATTTATTTTTAAAAATTAACTATGATTAGTGATTGGGAATCTTATATTGAACATGCTTAGAATACGTTTTAGAATTTTAATTTTTATGGCAGTCAACCAGAGTTGAAATAATTTAACCTAACAATTAATTAGTGGATATTAATACCGAACTCACATATTAAAGATATGTTAGCGTGCCAGTAGTGACTACATAAATAAAATGATGTCCAAACCGAGAAATATTGTAGTGCAAACATAAATGCAGTGGAAACTGTCGTCTGGATCGAAAAATGGACAACGAGAAAATTATTTACTCATAATAAGTTGGACGAAATCTCAGATATCTATTTTTCGACTCTAACGTAATTTACGTTTCCACTCATATTGTAGTTTCCATCGCATATTTTTCCATCCAAACCCGTTCTAGGAACAAATTAAATGTATTGATCGTTGAGAAAGAGTCATACATGTTTCTGTGTTGAGCAATCACCGCCCCATGTTGCTTATTTGAAAAAAAACAAAAACCGCATATTACAATGAAAAATAATTGTTAGAATAAAATTTTTATATACGTTGTTTTAACGACTCTAAAAAAAAGGCTGAAAAAAAACTACGATAAAAATCTCAAATCAATTAAATTAAGATGAAAATAAATTTGGCTAATAAATATAAGCATAAGCGAAAAAGAAATGAGGGCCTTCAGATTGTTTTTTACTATTTTTATATATAGTAATTGAGAGAGTCCAAAATGGTGTTTTTCAATCCTCAGCTGAACAGGGCTTGTGGCCATACTACCAAGGAAAAAATGGATTTTCTAGGCCGAACGAAGAGCCCGAGAGGCCTATTGGAACCCTGCCCCGGTCCGAGCCTCCGCTCCTTTCATCTCTAGAACCGTCCCCGGGGGGGAAAAAACAAGCTAGCGCGGCCAACCCAACTCGGACGATCCAATGCGCGACGCGAAGGCTCGGCCGGGGAAGCGAAAGATACAGCGTGTACCCTCCTCCTGCTCCACGTCTCCCTCCCTCATTGCCTCCCCCTCAGCTGCCGCAATCCACGGCGCCGCGCCGACCGCCGCCTGTCGCCATGGTGAGTTTCCCCTCGCATCCTCACCCCTTCTCTCGCCCCCATCCCGCGGGCGGCGCCGCGCGAATGCTTGTCATGATTTTGTTTTTTTTGTTTTTTTGGTTTGTTTTTTTTTTGGTGTTGTTTTTGGGGAGAAGTAAAGAGACGTGGGATGGGGTGGATGCTGAGGCGGATTCGATTGGCTTGATTCGGGGCTCCTCGATGGGACGAACACGCCGCTGTGGTTAGATCACGGTTAAATTTTCTCGTGTGTTGGTGTAATCACCATGGTAAAAATTGTTGAGGCAGATTTATCACCATGGATTAGTCCAAATTTGGATTTTCTATAAGGACATATCACTTTATGTTAGTTGGTTATTTTAAAAATACTTAACTCTATGTTAGTTTTGATTGGGAACTTATTTTGGGAACAATGCTTAGCAAAATTAATACGTTAGAATTTTAATTTTTATTTGGACTCAGTCAACATCCAGGAGTAATGAAATATAATTTTAATACGCTCTAAGCAATGAATGTGAGGGTTGATACTCAATACCACGGGGTAAGACCGTCATTCTTTTTGAATTAAAAGACTATGGTTAGCGTGCCAGTGTAGCTGCTAATAACATTAAATGATGTCCAAACCCGAGAAAATATCGTAGTGCAAACCATAAATGCAGTGGAAACTGTCTTTGGATCGAAAAAATGGACACGAGTAAATTTTATAGCTCATCAATAACTGTGGAACGAATCTCAAATATCTATTTTTTCCGATCAATAACGGATAATTTTACAGGTTTTTCCAGCTATCATATGTAGTTTCCATGCATATATTTTTCCCATCCAAACCGTCTAGGGAGACAGAATTGGTAAGTTGGTACATTGATCCGTTGAGAAAGGGGTATGTGTCATACATGGTTTCTTGTGGTTGAGCGAATCGCACTAAGCCGACGAATATGCTTTTTGTGCTATTTGGGAGAAAAAAACAAAACGGGGCATGATTTACATTAATGAAAAAATAATTTGTTGAAATAAAACTTTTTATATACGTTTCTTTTAACGTATCCTTAAAAACAAAGGCTGAAAAATAAAACTACGATAACAAATCCTGCAAATCATCTAGAATTTTAAGATTGAAAATTAAATTATTGGCTAATAAAATATAAGCAATATAAGCGAAAAAGAAAGTGAGGCCTTCAGATTTTTATAATTTTATATATAGTTCACTTGAGAGAGTCAAAATGGTTGTTTTTTTTTCATCCTACAGCTGACCACGGGGCTTGTAGGCCATACTAGCAAGAGAGAGGCATGGAGTAGGCCGAACGAAGAGCCCAGAGACAGGCTATTGAGCCCTGCCCTGGTCCGAAGCCTCCGCTCCACTTTCATCTCTAGAAACCTCCCCAGAACAAGCTAGCGCGCCCAACCACAACTGGAACGATCCAAGCGCGACGCGAGGCTCACCCCGGGGAAGCGAAAGCATCACCACGCGGTGTCCACCCTCCTCTCTCTCCACGTTCTTCCCTCCTCCCATTTGCTCCCCCTGCCCCTAGCAAGCCTTGTCGCAATCCCACGGATCGCCGCCGCGCGCCGCCTGTACCGGGCCACTGGTGCGAGTTCCCCTCCCGGATCCCTCACTCCCTTCCTCCTTTCGCCCCCATCGCGCGTCATCGGCGCGTTCGCGCGAATGCTGCTCTGATTTTGTTTTCTTTTTTGTTTTTTTGTTTTTTTTTCTTGTGTTGCTTTTGGGAGAAGTAGAGACCCGTGGCAATGGGGTGGGATGCTGGAGGCCGGGGATTCGAATTGGCTTGATATCGGGGGGTCCATCGCGATGGTGCGGGGACACGCCGCTGTGTAAGGATGCAGCGGGGTATAATTTTCCTGTGTGGTGTGGTGTAGTCGCTCGAGTAATGATAGCGCAATGAGGGAGATGTTGTGGATCCGTTTGCGCGGGGAGGGGTCAAGGAAGGAGAGTGGAAGAACAGCATGGGGCGATTCCCGGGGGCCTCGGAGGCTCTTGCGGAGATTGGTGCGCTCCAGGGGAACAATAATTTTTCGAATATATAACCGGCACTAGGGATTTGCCTGTTTTTTATACTTGGATCGCACGCTTTTGCTTTCGGTTTGTTAGATTTTGGCATATGCAAACCGAAGTCGACCCATCAGCAAATGATTTGTGGTCTGTGCAAGCTGCCGAAATTACGGCCAATGCGGTTGTGATAATTGAGAGACTTTCGCTTGCTTCAATTATTTTGGTGGTAACTAGTTGTTCTGCGACCGCTGTGGCGTGGTAATTGCGTGCCCCGTAGTTTGATTGGAATGCCGGGGATTGGGCTTGTGCTTCATGGTTTGATTTGGACATTTGGCGGGGCATAGTTTTGCTTTTTTGATTTACAGGCGGGGAAGCGTTATTGCAAACTTGATTGGTATGGGTCTGGGATTATAGGAAGAGCTATTGCTACCAAAGCATACGGAGAAGCACTTGATAGTTAAGTTTTTTTTTCATCCATTGCAGTCTGTATATAGAGGCTACCTCTTTGTTCCTTGACTGAGTAGATAGAAACATGAGATGTGGATTGATATCAGCAAACTTTTGTGAAAAGAACCGTTACGTGGAGCAACATCGCTCAAAAACTAAAATGGACGGTAATTTTGCATTTTGTTATATACTGCACCAAGTTCTATAAAATGAACCATAAACGATGTTATCAAATACTTAGTAATTAAAATTCCTTATATTGACATTGTCTTGTCAAATAATTATTAATTAAAATTCCTCATATTGTCATTGTCCAAGTAAGATATGACCCTGTTTATAGATGCTTGCATTTGGACTATAACTTTTTTGGTATTACTTACACATATAACGCTATCTCCTCAATATCAATTTGGTTTTATGTTGCTGTTGCTCATGAGATTTGTTGTTTGATTTTTCTCACATGCGAGACATATTTATGATACATGGATGTCTAGCATCTAGGGGCTTAAAAACTGTCATAACAAGTTTGAACTTTCATTGTTTACTAATATCATTCTGTGCTAGCTACTTACAAGTTGGGTCCACTTATGTTTTAACAATTTGGTACCTGCAGTTAAGTCAGTTCTTCGGTTTTTATGATTTTATGAAGAAATGGATATCTTTGTTTTTTTGCCTAACTTATGGTAGATTTTAAAGAAGTACCATAAAGGCACAAACTCTATTTTACTAGTTTTAATGGTATTGTTTGCCTGGATTTTATTTACTAATTTGAACATAAATGTCTCTGCAATACATGATACAGAACTCACTCTGTGTTATCTAAGAATCTGATTTTGCATAATTATGAGATCAGGCCAACTATATATCTGATTAGCTTGTATCTAAAGTTTTACAACTCTAAAAACATGTTCACAACTAACTTCTGAATATCAGAAAATGGAAATACGTTATACTTATTAATAGCCACCAAGACAAATATGACCTTTCTTAATATTTTCCTGCAAATCTTTGACTGTAGGAGAATTGTTATTATTCTTTTTTGAAAGAAGGATGACTTATGTTAGTTTTCCTCCTATATTCTGCCAGATGCAAATAAAACTGGTGTGGCCCATGAACAATTAATAACATTCGTAGAGCCAGCAAAACAATGACTGAGCAAGAAGCTAGGCAGATACTCGGTGTATCTGAGCAGTCAACTTGGGAAGAGATTGCACAGGTCTGCTACTTGGCTTCTTCTTCTTTTTTTTTTGGGGGGGGGGGTGGTCGCAGCGCTCCTAAAAAAATCATTTGATTATGATTCGACTATCCTAACAAATATATTTTAAAAATTGCAGCGCTATGATAATTTATTTGAAAGAAATGCAAAATCTGGGAGCTTTTATCTTCAGTCGAAGGTCCACCGAGCAAAGGAATGCCTAGAGAATGTGTACCAAAAGAATAAGCAAGATGGAACACCACTTGAAATTTTGCAGTCCTTGAAAAATCATCTTTTCAGATATATTCTTTCCCACTCATAAGAGAAGTGTACATACCAGAATTGGTCGCTGCTGTTGTATCATTACACGTAGTGGAATCAATAAGAATCAAAGTGCAGCGAGACCTTGGAATTGTGGAAAACTGTTTTATGAGGTTTCAATAAACTCTAGCATGAAGTACGATTTGTTCTTTTGATTTGACTTAGGAAACAATGCAAATTTTGTCATCTTGGTGGCTGCTAGTTAGGTTAAACATTTGAACATGTACTGTCCTCATCAAAGTTGGCATTGCAGTTAGGCTGCCAGATGGACCAATGTTGAAAACAATGTTTTGTGTTATGCTAATCAATCGGCTACGGAATTTTGCACATCCAAAGCTTCTGGTCCAAATGTTCAGTCGAGTGTCAAATATGTTGCTAAAGGTGATAGACACAAGCCATTTTTTTGGACACATCCGTGCGTCATACACGTTGCTTTCTGTTTGGTATAGGCTTACCATCGATCCATTCCTGTATTTATAAAACGTGCAAGTTGAAGGGTTCTTCGGTTTTGAAGTGGATTCCTGCAATTTAAACTTTTAAAATGCTGTAGATAACCAGATGGAATGATCTCGCTCACCATTAATGCCATTGGCATTTGCGTTAGCTTTGCTAGCGGTCAGGCAGGCACTTGTTCACCAACAAAGGTTTTGATCTCAATGGCCTAGACTTGGCAATTGCTCGATTTGAATTCCATTCACAAAAATTACTCAATTTGAAGCTCGGGGGCGCAGTGATGCGCAAATCTTTTGTGAATTACAGCAGATTTGCGGGCTATCGTTTGGCTTATTTAGGGAATAAGCCAAACAACATTGCAACGAAAAGCAAACTCTGGAAAATAAACTGCGATGAAAAAACCCCCCAAAATCAACTCTAAGTTTAAGGTTGAAAATTTAAATTTTGGCTAATAAGTATAATCATAAATGAAAAGATGGGATCTCTTCCTCTAGCTAGGCTGACCAATGTTTCTCTCACGGTTGCATCAGTTGTGTTTTTCTTTCTCCGTCTCACATTCTCAACCGACGATCGACATAATTCATAAGATATATGCAAATTGCAATACACAACATTCATAGTCCTTTCGTCTGAAGAACACACGTTACGAATTGTTCGTAGACTTTTGTACGGCAACGGCGTGCCGTCACGTGCCCGACACGATTGGGGAGCGAAGGTTTTTGCTAAGCTGCTGCTAAATATAGGTGTCGTTGTGAACTAACGGCAGTTGAGGTGAGGCAATCGATCGGCGCCTTTCGTTTTGGTGAATGATTGATCAATTGATGTGTCCACCTCCTCACACGAGAGGTTAATCCAAACCATGTTAATCCAAAATAGGAGTATATAGAAGCTCTAACTTTAAGCTTATAAACCAATTTCTACCTCTCGTAGGAGTATTGAAAAAAAAGTAGAGCAACAATGGCATTTTTATCTCTACCCATTGTCAAGTGCTGGACAAGCTTCGCACTTGACAGCTTCGGCACTATGAGATATTGGTAATGTAGTGTTGATAGCTTGTACATGGATTAGTACTAATAAGGGATAAATATATTTATAATACCAAAAAAAATAGTAGGGGAAAATTTGAGGCGGATGTTTGGTTTGCACATGTAGAAATTTTATGGGTATTAGCTTACCTAGTGGATTTTCCTGGCATAATTTTATCTGGAGCTAGATCTGAGATGATGTGGTGTTAGTACTATACAACTGTTAGCTTGCATATCCATTTATTTTGTGTATAACTATTGATTACACGGTTAAAATGTTGTACTTCTTTTGTCCATAAAACCAATTCCTGGAGTCATGGAGATGAATCCGGATATAATGTATGTCTATATTTATTCTCATGACAGGATTTTTTTTAGATAGAGGAAGTAGATATTTTTTTTCTATTTCTGTGATTTACGTTGTATAATTTCTAACCTTCAAAGAATATAGCAGTTTCTTTTAAACTACCTGAACAATAAATACAATAACAATGATAGATAAGATAGGATAGGTAGATAGATAGATAGATAGAAATGAAGGAGATTACGCAGAATTCATGTAAATTAATCCCTCCATTAAAAGTAAAAAAGAGCTAAGCTTATCTCCCTCTACTTACAAGTAGGCCATAATTTAGGTGGTGTTTGGATCTAGTGACTTAACTTTAGTATATGTATTTAGACACTAATTAGAGTATTAAATATAGACTACTTACATTTTAGTGCCATCTAAACAGGGCCAAAGTTTTAGTTCCACAAACGACAAAAGGATCCTCAATGGCCTCATCTTTTGTGGGGCCCACATGCCATAGAGAGAGGGCCATGGGGCGACGGCGCGCGGACGGGTGTGTGCATGTGTGTTTTGAGTTGTTCACCACCTACCCTCCATTTCTCCCAACAACAACAACACGAGTAACACGACTCGATCCTCTCCCCTTCGCTGTCCCTCCAACAACTAGCTTAGCTAGCTAGCTTGCTCAAACCCAGCGACGATTAACAAAAACCACAAACCATTATTAATCCTCCTCCTCATCCATCCTCTTCAATTCTCTCCGTATTAATCGAAACCACAAGAGCGAGCTAGCTAGCGATATATCCCTCTCTCTCTCGTCTCAAGAAGATCGATCTCCAAATCGAACAAAAGCAGTATTCGATCAGGTGTTCGTCGTCAGAAGAAGAAGAAGCGAGCGGGTGGTATTCATCGTCATAATCCATCCCCCCCGTGTTTATCGATTTCTCCTCTCGATCTCCTCGTGATCTCTATCTCTTCCCGTCTGGATTAATTCTTTTTTTTTGGGTTTGTTTCGATCGGTTGAAATTTGGGGAGTGAATTCCGCTGCATGCATGCGTCGTTTCCGTTTGCGTTTGCGTTGCTGCTGAAGTTATTATACTGCTGCTCCCTGAAAACCATGCGACATCTCTGGCTTGTATTCTTGTTTGTTTGTCTTTTTTCCCCCTTCTCGATGATAGAACGGATTGATTGGATATGGATTGCATATATATCTCTCTGTGTGTGTACTTTGCGTGTTGTGCTTGTTTGATCGAGTCGTTTCGTTTTGGTTGAATAATTGGCATTTCATCGAGTTGGCTAGCTCAACGCACGCACGTCGCAAAGAAAGGAATGGGTTAACTGCGAGTTTCTCTTTATTTTAATCCTTTTATATGGTGACCATATTCCTGCCTTTTTTATTATTTTTTTTATTTTTTTTTGTCTATTTAGCTAGTACGTACGTTCCCTAATAAGCTTTGCAAGAGGCTGACTTCGGTTTGGTGTACTTCATGAATCATGTGATCGAGATTATGCAGCTAGTATTAGCTATAGCAAAGTCGTTCCTAGCTGTTCCAGCAGCTTATTTATTTAGTATTCAATCCATCAATTCAGAGGTGTCGATCATTTGCATCGTTTTTATTTCCGCTCACTGGCTGAGATAAGTGGGCATGATTGATCACTTTGTCCCGTTCCGTGCAATTGCTGACGTCACACGCCGTCTGACGTGCGGTGCCACGCTGGCGGCATCTCCCTCGCGATTCCTTTGGCTCCTGAGCGAACCTTCATCTCGGCAATTGCGCACGAGGCCGACCTAATTTAATTTCGGGCGTGGGTGACCGTCGCGATGGAAATTTCTCAGCTATCATATTTAATAATCCTCTATCCCAAAATATAAGTGATCAATCATATATGACATCGTTTTTTGGATAGAGGGAGTGCGTAAGTACTCATTCCATTTTATGATATATGGTACGTTTACTTTTTAAGATGCGATTGCCGATTGATCATTTATCTTATTCAAAAGAAATTACGTAATCTATTATATTATTAAAGGATTAGAAAAATGAGCCTCCACGTTCACTCTCATGGCCTAGAAATTCTCACATTAATCGGAGAAAAAGAAAAGGTAGAGTCCATATAGAAATCATTTAGAAATAAGCTGAAATTCAAGATATTAAAAAATTAAGAATATTAGAAGAGGAGACTGTGAGTCCATATAGAAATACATTAGGAAATAACTGAAAAATCGCGGAATTAAAATAAGGAATATTGAAGTAGTTGAGATATAGATCGCATAATTAGAAATACAATTAGGAAATAATTGAAATTCGAATTAATAATAAGGAATAATAGAAGTAGAGTATAGAGTCCATTATAGAAATATAATTAGGAAAATAAATAGAAATTCCAGAATTAAAATAAGAATATTAGAAGTTAGATATAGAGTCCATATAGAAATTTTAAAACTAACTAAAAATTTGGAAAATAAACATAATAAATTAAAAAGTAGGAGTTAGTTTTAGAGCCGTATTAAAAATACAATTTTACAAATTAAACTTAAAAATTCGAAATTTAGAAAAACATGGAAAGAAGAGTTTAAAGTCGAATATAATAATACAATTTAGAAGTAACTGAAATTCGCGAGAAAAGAAAAGTAGAGTCCATATAGAAATACAATTAGAAAAGCTGAAAATTCAGAATTAAAAATAAGGAATTATTAGAAGAGGAGACTTGAGTCCATATTAAGAAATACAATTAGGAAATACTGAAATTCGGAATTAAAAATAAGATATTAGAAGCTAGAGTATGAATCATATAGAAATACCAATTAGAAATAATTGAAATTCCGGAATTAAAAAGAATAAAGAAAGTAATATATCCAATAGAAATATAATTAGATAATTAATAGAAATCAGAATTAAAATAAGGAATGATTAGAAGTAGAGTATAGAGATCCATTATAGGACATTCAAAACTAACTAAATTTGGAATAAACATAAATAAAATTAAACAGTTAGAGTTTAGAAGTACGTTTATAAAAATACAACTTACAAATAACTAAACATCGAAATTAAGAAAAACATTGAAGAAGAGTTTCAAAGTCAATATAATAAACACCAATTCTAGAAGTAACTGAAAATTCGAAATTAAAAATAAAGAATATTGAAAGTGAGTTTAGAGTCCATATAGAAATACAATTAAAATAATAAAAAATCAAAATAAAAATAAATAATAATTAGAAGAAAGCTAGAGTCTATATAGAAATACAATTTACAGAAAATCGAATCTAAAAAAAAGAATATTAAAAAACGAGTCTACAGTCCATTGTAGGCAATATATATAATTTACCAAATATAAACTAAAATTGTATTACAAAATAATTAGATAACTAACATGTATATAAAATACAATATGAATATTACACATTAGTAGTTTTGTAAAGTTATTAGTAAAATTTAAAATTATGTTGTCATTTTATATATTTGAATAAATATAATGCGAAAAAATATGCTCATTATAATGAGAAGAAAATATTAAATTATGCTATTATATGAAGAAAATATAATGAGCTGCTGCGCAATCTGCGCAAGCCACCATACTATTCATTATTATTTAGCAGGATGCCTCTCTTTTTTTTTAAAAAAAAAAAGCAAGATCTTGCCTGAGAAATGACTTAGGAATTCAATGTGTTCTAGAGAAGGTAAAAAGGATTTTATTTCCCTAGAAATTTTCCTGACCGCACATTAGGAGTTTCCTTGTCCTAATATGGACAAGAATCTCACATCCCAGCCCTACCTGTTGACCTAGCACAATACGGTTACTAGCCCCCAAATGTACTTCCTGACCGAACAAATTAAAATAATGACCTGCCTATAAGCAAATTACTGCTCAGTCAAGAGCCTACTCAAGATTTCCAACTAAAATTATTCAATATCTAGGCATCGAAGACCATTGCATGCCAGCTCTCTATGTACAGATTGACCATCACAGTTGTCAATTAATATACAGTACTAGTCAAAGTACGATAGTTGATCGATACTACTCCATCCGCCACTAATATAATGATTTTAACATTTGCACTATACGTGTTCGACCCATTCGTTTTATTCAAAAAATTTAAAATTATTATTTATTTTATTTTGACTTACTTTATCTATCCAAATACTTTTTAAACAACACCTTTTGTTTTTTTATATTTGCACAATTTTTTTAATTTAAGACGACATGTGGTTCAAAACAGTGCAAGCAACAATGTCAAAAAATCATCATATATAATTAAGAACAGAATTGAAATGGTAGTTAGCTTGGACGCCATGATATTGATCTCTTTGCTGTTGAAGCTTGAACTGCTGAAGCATCCTCCATTCATAATCATCTGCCACACACAACATGCCTGATGATGTGACCATCTACAAATAGTATATACATTATAAACTAAGATGGTCATAAACACTCCAATTATTTTGTGCTGTTCTGTGATTGAGACACCCCATCTGTTCGGCACATAGTATTGTTGCTGATTGAGCATTGTCAAATATAGGATATGCAATTAAGCAGACCAAAACATGTTAATTCAGTCACTCATAAACTGAAACTTGTGTGTGATAACTAACTACCGCAGTTCATAATGCCTCGAGCTTACACAGAACATGAAGAAACCAATTTCAGATTTCTACTAGTGACACTCTCCTGTCACCATTTAGTAGCATGTCACTAAATGCAAAAAA
>JAJSRW010002904.1:0-30773 GCA_022414725.1 Microglena sp. YARC
GTGATCACTATAGAGGCAGTACGGTCGGCAGGGTGCAGCTGGGCAGTATGGAGGGCTTACGCTTCAGTGTACGGCACACAGCAGGTTGTTAGCTAGTATATAACAGGAAAATTTCTATTTTTAGATTTTGGTCCATGTAATTTATTCAGCACAACTGTCATTTGTCGCTTGTTAATACTCCTGCGTTTGCAAAGACTTGGCCTATTGATTACTGCTTTCACTTTGACATAAAAAAATTTGCCAGTTCTGTTAGTTTGAAGCAACAATTTCCCACAAAATCCAGAAGTTGATGATACCTTATGGAACAATTCGTTCAAAATGGGAACCATGCTCTACACTTTATAAAACAAGTGGCACTGTTTGAAAGCAAAATTAGTAAATCTCGAGCATATGATCGTTTATGTCATTGGTTGTATTAACTGACTTGGTGTCTTGGCATATATGGAAAAGAAACTGGTTTTATTGGCAAACTACTCATTCCTTTGGTTTAGTTTTTTTTGCCAAGTTCCTCATTGTGCATTGCAATGCCCTTCTCTACTGCCTATCTGTTTTTAGCTTTACCATTCGATTTCTCTGATGGTTGAAACTGCCTTCTCATTTTTCTTTTAGTTGTCTTGTTGCATAGTGTCTCAAATGAACTTTCAATTTACCCTTTCAACAGGTTGGTGGACTTGGTGGCAAAGGTCCGGCTTCTTCTAGTATTCCTAATTTGCCTGAGCCGTCCAAGTTCTCGTCTGGATCTGTAGGGTCCAGCATAGCAAGACCAAATGATGATATATGGCTGTGCGTGGTTATGGACAAAAGCTAGACCAGTATGGTAGTGATTATACATTAGAGAGAAGAATGTATGGTGATCACTCAGCTAATCTTGGCAGGAGAGATGGGCTTACTGATTTGGATAGAAGATATCCCGAGCATGTTTCTGGAGGCCATCAGGTCACCCCCGCGCCTTCCGCGCCCTATCTCTTTTGTTTGTCTTCTCAGTAATCCTTTCCTTTTTGACTTTAACAATGCATTCAAATAACCATCTTTTCTTTATTATTCAGATTCATGATCGTATGGAGCAGGTAGATTTATTTTTCCCTCACAAAACTTTGTTCTGCTCGTTTCCCTTCTCTGGCTTTTCATAAACTTAATCCTGCTGTTTTTTTTTCAGGGTTCATCAATGCGCCATCCACAGCTGCTGAAACCCAACTGCAGTCTGGATCTGATATAAGGTATGTCGGCTCTTAGTCAGGCCATATAAATGAGTGCAGCAGGTTTCTGATTCATATTATCATACCTTAATTACTCAGTTTAAATAGCGCATTGAATGAATGAACATGTGCTTGTTCCAAATATTTCTGCCCTAGGATCATGTTCTTGTTTGTTATTATGATATAACTCAGTGATATCCTTGGAAACGTAAATCACTAGTGATCCTTTGTCTTTATGACTGCAACAAAACTAGCACATGCACTGAGTAAGTATGCATTTCTGGCAGACAAGCCGATTACTTTGCAGGAAGGTCTGCTCCAATCCATCAAGGATCGCAGGATATTGGTGCATATGGAAGAGTTGAAGCTGATCATCGCAACTTGTCCATTCTTGGGACCGCCCCATATGGAGGACAACAGTCAGCTTCGTTGTTGGGAGGAGCTCCTAGGACAAACATTGATAGCCTCTCCTATGGGCAAGGGTCATCAAGCAGCGGTTATGGGATGGGTCTGCCCCCTGGACGGGACTATGCCTCAGGGAAAGGTCTTCTCCATCCTTCTTCAGATTCTGATTACCGAGATAGCATTTTATCCCGTGTACATCCAGGCATCTCCATGGTTGATGAACGTGCTGTTGATCGGGTTGGTTATCGTCGTGAACTGGATCTAAGAGATGAAGAACGTCGAAGGGACTATTACTGGAAAGAGAAAAGGAACGTGACCGTGAACGGGAACGAGAGCTGCGAGACCTACGAGATCGGAAAGAGAGCGTGAAAGGGAAAGGGACCGTGAAAGACTAAGAGAACGTGAAAGAGAAAGGGAACTTGAACGCGAAAGAGAACGTCTTCGTGAACGTCGCATGAAGGAGAGGGAACGGGATAGGAAGCACCCTGCTGATTCAAGGAGGGAGCACACTCCACCTAGAACTCCTGGTGATCGGCGGCGTTCTTCTTCTGTTAGAGCTGAGAAGCCTTTGCGGCGACCTTCACCTCGGCGTGATGCTGTGCATAGGTGGACCTCCATGTTTTCTCTGTAGCTTTGTGGATGCAATAGGTTGCTGCTTCGTCTTTCGTGCAGCTTTTTAAACTAACGCTTTCGTTTGTTCTCCTGAAGGCATCGTTCACCTGTTAAAGAAATAAGAGAGAATATATTTGCAAGGTAAATGAGCAGTTGCGTTTGTCAGTGTTCTTGCAGAAGTCAATTGATAATGTTGGTTCTCCACTGGCCTCCTTGATGTGCTCTGGTCTTCAAGCCCCCTTGATTCTTGTCCTTCTGAAGCCATTTCTCTGTTGTATCTTTGTCAAGTTACACACCCATATTTGAAACTTCCCTTCTCTGATAAATACGGGGATTCAGACTTCCAGTTATTTTATCCATCTTTTCCCCTATCCTTCCTTGTCCAGTAGTTGATTTGTTTTATGGTACCCGAAAAATCTCTGATGCCATATTCTTGTGATGTGGAAAATCATTAGATGCCTCCTTCAAATCTGAAGATCATTCACAACTTAATCATACTGCAGAGGATATGATCAAGAATTTGTGAATGGCGTCTTCCTTTCTCCATTTCCTATTTATTCGCAAATTGCATCATCACATCCTTTATTTTTGTATGTACAGTTATGCAATATTTTATTTTGTTGCTTATTATGCTGGTTGTCTTATTGCTGATTGGGTTCAATACAGGTTTTGCCATTTCGCTTGGTTGATAATGAGAGGGACTATTTATCTTTGACAAAAAGATATCCTAGGCTATCAATTGCTCCAGATTTTTCTAAGGTTGTGCATTCTGTTGCTGATTGAAAACTCAAAATCTGAATGTTGAACCCCATGTCATTCTGGACTATTATTTCCCTTTTTTGTTCTTTGGGCTTATTTGTGACTTACTGCTTTGTAGATTGTCTTCAATTGGACTAAAGAAAGCCTAAATCTTTCGCTGCACACACCTGTGAGGTATATTTTTATTGGAAAGATGTAACTAGATATAGTTCTTCATTACATGTTCTATTGGTTGCTGTGCTTATACTTCCTAGTAATGGTCTTCTATGTTGCTGCTGCTGCCGTAAAACAGTTTGGAGCATGGCATCCATGAAGTTGATGATAGTACTGATGAAGGATCAGTGATTACCTCTGGGAAAACATCAAGCACCAAGATTTCCGAAATCATTTGGAATGCAAAGGTTTTTTGTCTTTACTTGTAATTATTTGAAATTATGAGTTATATTGAGTTGTTTTGATCAGTGTCTAATTAGAGATTTTGTTGATTTTGGGTTCTCATCCTGCTGTTGTGCTTTAACATATGTTGGAAACATATTGCAGATGGCATTGTAATAGTAAAAACTTGCAGACCAATTTTTTGTTGCATGCAATGACATGAAGTGTATAACTAATACTGGCTGATCCACCTTACCTTATCTAAATGCATTAAGTGTCGCGTGCTGTGTTTCCTGGTTCATACTTTTCATGTGTAATTTTTTGTTGATGTTAAGAACATGGAGTTGACCTGGTAGTGGTACAGATGCCATGCTTCAGTAGACCTGATTTGAAAGTGTGCTGCTAAAGTTTTGATGCCCTTTTATTTCATGGTCATGGCTTGTGCAGGTGCTTTTGATGAGCGGCATGAGCAACAGTGCCTTTGCTGACATAACGTCATTGAGAAGTACAGATGAACGAGTGGTGCATCTGAACAATATCTTGAAATTTGCTGTATTCAGAGGGATCGTTACTTTTTGCAATTGGGGGCCCTTGGAATGCAGCAATAGACGGTGGAGACCCTGTAGTTGACCCTTCTTGCTTGATTCAGACTGCTATCAGGTACACCACTAGAACTGTGTATTTAATAATGCATAATGGATCATGGATGTATTGCATATTGCATTATACTGAAAGTCACAATTCTTCATGGACAGACATGTTAAGGAACTGGTTCAAGTTGATCTCTCTAATTGTACCCAGTGGAACCGTTTTCTTGAGGTACCTATGCAATTATACCCAGAGCTTTCTACAAAGAAATATTTGTTATTTTATGTTCTTTTAAAGGAAAATGACATCCTTTTGTTAGATCTCATATTACCCAAAATGGTCTAAATTGGATGTTCTGCTGGATAGGAGGATATTTATTTCTATTTTTGCAGTTGTGGTCTAACCAGGTAGCCATCCGGCTTTAATTTCTTATTCAAATGATTTTTTGTGAACATGACCTAATTCTCTAATACTTATCGAGGGTTAAGAAATATTACTGTTTTGCTAGTTCAAAAAAAGGTGGGGTCACCTTGGTTCTCTGGAGTTCTTGTTTTGAACCGTCGCACTTTCTTCTTTTGATTAATAACCCCCATCTTCTTTTAATTACCGAGGTGTTTTTTTCTTTGTATAATTTTCATCTTGACAATATCAGCATCATAGAAGGTTTGACTTGAGCTAAATTCTAGCAAAACTAGCCATATTCTCCACAGTGAGTGATATGTGGCCAGTTACAGCTGTGATATTAAACACTGTTTATGTCTGATATAAGTTGCTTCCAGAAATGCGACTAGATCATCTGTCCAATAATTAAGTCTACTAACTTCACTCTAGATAACTGGTTAAGTATTACTGCTGGAGTCACAGTTACTAATGCAACATATTACTACAGATCCATTACAACAGGGTTGGCAAAGATGGACTCTTCAGTCACAAAGAAATCACTGTAGTTTTTGTGCCAAACCTGTCAGAATGCTTACCTTCAGTGGATTTATGGAAGAAAAATTGGACTGCATATAGGAAATCAAGGACAGAAAAGGAGCAGCTGATTATGAAGAAGGAGAAGGTTAGTTTGCTGTATGATTACAGAGCATACTTGTTTCCTTTGAGCACTACTAACAATTCTTAATTTCTTTCCTTGTATTTAGAGCCCAACTGATGCAAGCAAACAGAAGCAAGGTTTGAATATTCACTTATAATTACATAGCTTGTATCAATGCCTACTAACCAAATAAATGAACGAATTGTTGACAATTTCAGGAGAACTAGGCCAGGGTAAAAGTACTGATGTTGATCAAAAGGAGGATGCTGGCACAATGCTGCTGAAAATATGAAAGTTGATAATGATAGGATCTGCTGGGTAATGATGGAAAGGAGAATCCTGCCGAGCATGATGGACAAAATCTTGGTAAAGTTGAGGAAAAAAATATTGATAAAGTCGAGGAACACATTGAGAAGAAGGGTGGGGGTGTTGAAGGGAACACTTCAGGTGAAGCTTCTGTTGACCATGCAACTGAGGATAAAAGCCACAAAAAAGAAAACGTGATAAAAAAGGTTGTGAAAGTAGTTCGAAAAAAACCAACTGGTGAATACTCACTGGTTTAATCATCTTCAGGAGGAAAGAACATTGTAACCAGAAACTGAAGTGTAAGCTGTGTGAAGGAGCAAGTCAGCAAAAGAGTGAGGATGCGGAAAAGAGGTGAGGGCAAGAAACCTGGAAAGAAGAAGTAATTAGAAGGATTATTAAGAAAAAGCCTTCTGGGTCAGCTCGTGATTCGACTGCCCTGCTGAAACAAGTAAAGCAAGCAGTGGAGGTTTCAGCCAGAGAAGAATAATGATCTTGATTGGTGCTGTGATTTCAGAGGCCTAGAACTTTGAAGAAGCTTCAAAAGCTCCAGCTGAAGATGTCTCAAAACAGAAAAAGAAACAGGAACAGGAGGAAAAGGAGGGGCAGTCCGTTGCCTTTGACCAGAAGATCAATGGGATAAGATTAAGCAGCAGAAGTTCTAAAACAAAAGGATATAAAGCAATGATGGGAAAAATGATAAGGAGAAGGATGATAAAGAAAAAAGAGTGAGAGATAGAAGAGCGGATTCAATAGCAAAAGTCACTCACTGATACTAAAGAAAAAAGGAATCTGATGTAGGCCTCCAAAAACATACCAGGATTCATTCTTTCAAGGCCAAAAGGAGTAAAGATCTAAACGTATCTAATATGCTTAATTCCTTGTTTTTTTTTTTATTCTTGTTAGCTTGTACTGTTATTAGCTAAGTTTGCTTAGATGATTTAATTGAACAATTCTGTTTTTGTAAGGTCCCGATCAACATCCTTTCATTTGGATGGCCTCCTTGATATAACGGCCACGATCTGGAGGAGTCAGTATTTGAGGGTATAATTCTACTCTGTTTTCTTTGTATAGCTAGTAATTCACTTATTTTGTCCTCGTGCTTCATAATTTTTAACACTACTTCCTTATTTAAGGATCATATCATGACTTCGAATAAATTTCTTACTGTTGAGGATTATGACATAATGTGGTTTCACTCTGATGTGCAATTTGTGTCCCTTTCAGCTTTCTTGTTTGCCTAAGGGGGAGTCTTTCAGTGAAATGCTTAACACATAGATGGGTTGTGTTATTATTATCTCTTCTTGAAGGTAGCTCCTTTGAGCTCTGCTGAACGTTGTATCCTTAAGCACAGCGATTGGCATGTTTTTGTTCGATAAATTCATTTTTCTTTTTTCTGTTTCTCATGTATTGATTATCTGTAAACGTTCTCTTCTGTTACTGTAAGGTTATTTGGGATGCTTATGTAATCAGAACCTGGGTATTCTTTTTTTGTAATTGATCAGAAATAAGTATTATCTTGTCTGTAATACTGTTACAAAATCTAAAATTTGGTATTGAGTTCATTAAAAGAAAAATGGTGCACTGCTGAGGAGTACATGCGAATATACTCGTCGTGAATAATTCTACGTAGCAAATTATATTACATGGCTAATGTCACAATTCTTGGTCATGGATGTTGCAACCTGAGGAGCCGTGTTCTAGAGCTAAATATTATGTTTGTGTTCTTATTAATAGCTTTATATTTGCTGCTCAATTGATTGTCCTCAAATCATTCCTGGTTTCGGAGCATTCTGAGAAAATGACTTTCTTTTGATCTTTTAACACGTTCCATCAGAAATTATATAACGCTATGTTATCAGAAGGAATCAGCGTAAACGCCAAAAGAAGAAGAGGATCTAAAGAAGGAACAAGAAAACATCAGAGAAGCGGCCAATGACAATGATTTGAACTTAAGTGAAGTTGGCCCGAGTAATCAAGGGGAAGTGTTGAAATGAAAAAGCGGTAAGGGTAGCAGCTCATTCAGCTGGCGAACCAATAGATGAATGAACAAAGATGAATGCGGGTCACTCAGCAGCTGCCGCAGGATGAAACTGGTTAAAGAGGCAAGAGAAGATGAGTGGCAGATCCTCGACCAGCGCCCCCTAAAGAACCTTATAAAGAGGTGAGGAAAACATGAAACACGGATTAATTCAGCAGCGTCTGGTTGAGCCTGTAGGCTGATGAGAAAATGGAGGATGAAGAGCCTGATTATGAAGAAGATCCTGAAGAGGTAGAATTATTGAAGATGATGAAGGAGAGGATGAAGTGCTGCTGAGGAACTGGTAGAACAGGTTTGTCTTCTGCAAATTTTGGCATCCTACATATATCATGATTTGTCATACGGCAAGACAGTGGTGTTTTACTTTCTAAGCACTTTCTTTATTAATGAAATAGCTGGCTGCTTCATAACGTTATAGAACATATATGCTTGTTGATTGACGGTGTTTAAGTTCACTCCGTCTCATGGGAGATTTAATCCATGCTTTCATCTGTTTCTCAATTATTTATTGTCGAACGTGGAGTATTATAATTCTACAATTGGATGCATAACCTTTGGTTCAATGGAATCAAGTCTGGGCTTTAAATTTTAGTTGCAAAAGCAATTACTGATTTGTCAATCTTATCCTGGCTGTTGCATACTTCAGTCTTATCCGGTGCCCTGAGTTCATCTTTTGAGACTAATTTTGATGTGGCTATAGTTTTTAACCATACTGTTTTATGTTTGCACATCTGAAGCGGTTGCTCTTATGCAAGTTGTCTTTAATGGTAAACAGCTGTGGGCTTGGAATAACTATGCTTATTCTGTTCTACTATCTGGTCTTTTATTGTAAAAGCTGTGGCCTTTGAACTAACTATGCTTATTCTGTGTCTACATCTGGCACTTCATTTTACTATGCTGCAGAGATGAAGATAATTTGAATGAGTAAGGCCAAGCAAGGAGTAATACATGAAGAGGATGGAAACAGAACACAGTGGAGCGTGAGTCAGAAAACAATGCTAATGATGGCTGAAAAAGCTGGCTTCAGGAGAGGACACAGTCTGTAGTTGAAGAAAATATGCTTCAATGGAGGGCAAACAATTGTGTATCGGAGAAAGGGGAAAGGCGTTGGTAAGGAGGTAAAGAAACTAATATCAAAAAGGTGATTAACAAAAAGATGAGTGTTGATCGAAAGAGTGCTGCAGGTAACTTTTGCTGCTGTATCCAAGAAGATTAAGAAGGCCATATACTCAACTTAAAATTATGTAAATGCACTCTGCTTTATCTGCTGACGGTCTGATCTTTTTGCCTGCCTTTCTAGGCCTTTAGATACTTCGACAAAACAGCAGCCCGTTATATTGAAGGTAGGATATAGACCCTACCTAAATTATACTATTGGTTTTTTTGGTAAAAGAATTCTTTTATTAGGTCTCAAAGTCAACATTATTCTAATCTTATAACGGCAAGGTGGATGATTAGGGTGGCATTCTTCATAATTTGGGGAAGTTTCTTATCAATCAGGGATGTTGAAGGTCAGACTAACTTGAAATATTACTGCATTCATCATATTATCAGTCATTTAGTTTTTGTCATTTAGTCAATATTTCTCCGACTTGATCTATTTTATAGAAAAATAAGCAACATCTATAATACGAATAAATGCAACTGGTCAAAAATATTTATTGTGAATTTAATGAAACTAATAAATAAAATATCATAAATGCACTGTCAGGATATATTTTTATTGTGGATTTAATGAAACTAGTCAATAAAATATCCAAATGGCGTCTCAGCATGTAGGTGCGCGTGCACTTGCGTTGTAAAAGTTTCTTCGTGTTTACATCAATCCCCGCTTTGCTGTCATTGATTTGATCATTTTGATGCCTGCTTTGGTGTCTAACGCTGAAATGTTGTTTGTTCTCTGCAGGATTTGGTTCAAATCGCCTTGTTGAGAGCAATTCTGCAAGGGATAATCGCATCATCTATACAAAGCTTGCGAAGAAAGTTGACCTCTGATCAGGTCCGACCTTGGCTAAGGAGTATGTTGAGATGGGCCGCAAATTAACGAATAACCTTCTTTGAAGAGGCCAGCTACGGCGATGTCGATTTGAGTTACTTTACGATGTGTTCTCCTTACCATGACAAGGAGTAGCTAGATTTCATGTTTTTTTTTCTTTTATGGATGTCTTCACCATAAACATGGCAAACAAAGCTGTCGTTTTGTATCATTGTATGTGTATTGGAAAATTTTCTTTTGATATAAGCATTCACCCAAGAAAGAATGTTGTACACTTATTATATATAAGATGTATGCTTGCGGGTGCATGACCTTGTATTATTTTACATTGCGTTTCCAAGCTCAAACCATGCATCATGGCATCAGATATGCTAGAGTTAGAATCTTTATCTAGATCTTTATAAACCTGATGCATGTGTTTGCACATGGTAGCCATTTTTTTCTGGAGTGGATGCGTTTCTTTCGAGTCCGATTCAGATTTGTCTAACATCTTGGAAATGAAGGAATCAGCGGTAATCTTCATCTGTACCTCTTTAACCTACTTAAAAAATAAATTCTGCTCCCAACGTCACTCTCCTCCTTCCCTCCCCGGCGCATCCTCCCGAAGCACTTCAGCTTTGTAAGAGGATGAACGGAACACCTTGGAACGTGTTTTTCACGTACTCATTCAGTCGTTTCACGAGGTAAATTTAAAAATATACCTCTTTTTTCATTATGTTGCGTTTATATACCTATATGACAAAAATTTGTATAAATATACCTCTCGCAGTGTGGTTTACGTGGGACCGAGACGGTCCCGCACTACCATTCCGCGGGACTGGCGGTCCTGCAGCCCATCCATCGGCACCGGCTCGCTCCCGCAGTCAGACGCAACCACTGGCGTGGTCCGCGGACTAGCTGCGCGGCCGCGCGGTCACTCAGGCCGGCCGCGCGTGACCGAGCAGCCCGCTGCACCATGCACCCAAGCATGCCATACACACACGCTTTGCAACGCGCGGTCACTTAGGTCCGATGCCGCGGCTAGTGGACCGAGCAGCCACGCTGCAACGATGCACCGCAAGCATGCATACAGCACACGGCTGCAACGCCGGCCATCTGGTCGATGCCGCAGGGCGCTGCGTGACCGCGCCGGGTGCCGGGCTGTTGCGCGCGGGTGCGGGAGCGTCCGCGAGGGAGCGAGGGTCCCGTGTCCTCATTCCACGGGAGCGAGCGGTCCCGCGTCCCGTTCTGCGGGAGAGGTATATTTTTGCAATTCTTTCTCCATGCATATATATAAACGCAATATATTTCAAAAGGAGGTATATTTTCAAATTTTTTCATCGTTTTCACCACAAAGAGCTCGCTGTTGCATTTCTCTCTCTATCGGGACCATGTCGTTGTTGGTCCTATTTCTGATGTTTTAGTTTTCTTTATTGCCAACCACCACATTTATGGACAACTTCCTCCGGCGCGTTCAAGGAAAAATGGAACACTCTTATCTTGGAACATGTTTTCATGCACTCATCTAGTCGTTTCACCACAAGAGCTCGGTTGTTTTTCTCTCTATCGGATTGTTGGTCGTTTCTATTGTTTTAGTTTTCTTTTTGCCAACCACATCAATCTATAGACAACTTCTCCGCGTGTTCAAGAAAAAGGAACACCTTATATTTTTTTTAGATATTTTATTATTACACCTAGAAGGTGTAACAGTCCAAACACAATAAGAGTAATAAATACCATTACATGGGGATACCAAATAAAGTTTAACAAAACGGTAAAAGAAGAACAACAATCTAAGCCTCGATTCTTCTTCTAAAGTTCCAACCGAAGGTAGAAAAGAACTCCATCACTCATCATAGGACATGATTTTACGCACTCATCCAGTCGTTTCACCACAAGAGCTCACCGTTGTCGCTTCTCTCTCTATAGGGACCATGTTGTTGTTGGTTGTGTTCCTGTTGTTTTAGTTTTCTCTATTGCCATCCATCACCATCTATGAACAAGTCACATCGAAGGACACGTTGGCCACTTCTCACTACCTTTTAGTCACCGGAGTACTGATGCCTATCTTCCCTTTCAATTCTGTTTCTCATTTTAGCTAGGGAATATGATGAAACAATGTTAATCATTTTTTCTCTGTCTTATGTTCCTCCTGTGCGTTTAAGGAAAACGGAACCCCCTCGTTTGGGAACACGTTTGATACACTCACCCGACTGTGTTCACCACCAGAACTCGCCGTTGCCGTTTCTCTCTCTTCCGGTACACGTTGATGTTGAATGCTTTCTACGGTTCTGATTTGCTTCATTGCCAACCTCCACTGTCTATGGACGAGTCACATCCTGAACACATCCTACAACCTTTCTGACCGTTGTTTGGTCGTGGGAGCACTAGGCCAATCTTTCCTTCTATTCTATTTCTCACCTTCAGCTAGGGAAGACGATGAACTGTGCCTGTTTGACATTATTCCTTTATGGTCCAGCTCAACCATGCTCATGAACCACTCAAGTAATATCGAGACCATATGAATATGCATATAACAGGAAAATTCTAATATATATAAATGAAATGGCTACCCGTTCAGAATTAATGGATCGGATCTTGATCTATGGCCAAAAATAAGTTTTTAAAATTTCTAGCTAATTTCAACCTTTTTTTCATTTACAATATTAGTTTTAGCACTATTTGATCCATTAAAAATTATTGAAACTTATAACTTTCCTCCGTATTGAATTATTTATAGCTAAATGAAAAAATGGCGATCTAATTATATAGTTTTCATGATATTAAATCATCGTTTTGACCAAAGTTAGCTGTAGTTTCATGTTGTTATTTCTATGATTATATTTGTTTCATCATTTAAGATATTATGATATATGATTTAGGATTTTAACTTATGTCAATGAACGTTATCTAGAATCCTGTTACAATGTACGGGCATTATGCTAGTCTATTGAAAAGATAACATCTAATAACAAACACCATGTAAACTAACTTATTCTCAATCGCCTCCGGTTACGTCATTTGGGTGCAAGTTACTCGTTCACAAATCTAACTATAGATCATTCAACTCTAGTAAATCGGAAGTAAGTATTTTACTGGGCACCCTATTCGCTTAACATTTTTTTATTTATGAAGCCATATTTTTTAATCAAAATCAGTTTGATTTTTTTAACATGTATTTACATAGGAGTAGTAGATTTCACATACTTAAAAGTATAATTTTCACATTTTACACTGTAATTCTTCTACTACTCGCCATATGGGAGAAATAGGGGGGAAACGGTTGTTGCCTATTGAAATTATCCAAAAAAAATACTAATACAAATTAGCATATAGTGAAAGCAAAATGATTTCAAAACACTTCATTGGTTCACATAGGCAACAAAATATAGACCATCAAGTTGAGAAAAAACAAAACAAGAAGAATGAATGTGAGCCATCGACGTACAATTTTTTTTTTTTTGAAAAAGTACAATACTAGTCCACAGATGGAGAACAATCTAGATATTTCACGCTTGATGCTTCTCGTCCGATAGTGAAGGATAGTCAGACAATAGACGACAAATAGATAGCCTTGAGAGAATGAGAATTGAGAGCTGAACCTGAACTAGAATCTTAGCTCGTGCTGTTCAGTGTTCAGCTAGTAGGTATCAAAACGGTTCGGAAACGGACAAAAACCACCGTTATTGTTTCAGTTTTCATATTTTTCTCGAAATCAAAATCAGAAATCTGAATATGAAAATGAATTAAATATTATCAAATACGAAAACAGAACGAATACGATAACGGAGATTTATCAAAATATAATTGAACTTCTCAAATCAACGAAAAAATATAGCTTAATATTTTTTTTCTAAAATAATAAATCGATATTTCTAATTTTTATCGATTAATAATAATACAACTAGTTATGCACTTTACTTTCATATCTCGTCTTCCGCACACACTCGCCATGGAGGAGGAGCACAAGTGCGCCCTGCATGGAGGCGGAGGCGAGGGTGGCGCGACCGGCGGCGAGGGCGGAGCGCTCGAAGGCTAAGGTGCGGCGGCAGAGATACGATGGCGGGGGATACGGAGCGCCTGCAGATGCCAACGGCATGGAGGTGTTATACCCGGTTCTGTAGTACATCGAAGGAGACGATTTGCACCAGTTTTTCGAAGATGGGGAAGGCGTTACACCTGGTTCGAGCGATGCGATTCAGCTAGGAGCAACCGACCAAGACGCGTGAGGGAGGCAAAATAGATTTATTCCAACACTCAAAATAGCCTCAGAAGTGGGCCGAACTCACACCGTGCTCCAATGGGGTGACCCCGGCCCGGCCCAGGTCGGCGAGAGGGTTTTGCCTCTGGTGGTGGAGCCGAGCCCGCGAGGAAGCGCAGTAGAAGAAGACAGCAGAAAACCCTCAAACCCTCGCACCCCGCGCCGCCACCGCCACTCCCCCCGCGCCGCCACCCCACCCCACCCCACGCCGTCTCCTCCGATCGCCGGAGAAGGAGGAGGAGGCGTCAGCCATGGCGCTGGCCTTCGACGAGTTCGGCCGCCCCTTCATCATCCTGCGTGAGCAGGAGAAGAAGTCGCGGCTGCGCGGCCTCGACGCCCAGAAGGCCAACATCGCCGCCGGCAAGGCCGTCGCCCGCATCCTCCGCACCTCGCTCGGCCCAAGGGCATGGACAAGATGCTCCAGTCCCCCGACGGCGACGTCACCATCAGTAATCATATCCACCTCTCTCTCTCTCTCTTCTACTCTTCTAGGTTTTAAGGCTTTCTGCGCGCCTTCTCGGCTCTGTCTCGTCAGAGATCTGGGAGTGGGAGGCGGCTCGCTCGCCGATGGATCGGTTGGCCCCGGGGATGACGCAGAGCGATCTGTGGATTAGGGTTTTCGGTCGATGCAGAGATCATGAGATCTAGTTGTTTCCTGTGTGTTATATCGAATGGCGGCATTTTTGTTTTTATATCGAACGTTGTAACTCAGATTTGTTTAGGGTCGGATCCGGTTTGCATTTTTGTTCTTTTTATTCTGCTAAAAATACCAGGCTGCCATTTTCTCTAGCTACCTATTGATCTCGGTCCAAGGGATTACTAGTGGTGACTGGTGTGTTAATTTGGATTTTGAGGGTCTAGGTTTATGCATTGATTTGGTTATGCAGTCGTGGATGCAAATTGTATCTAGATTCCAACATTTTCTGTTGCTTATTGAACATGTTACGTTATGAATTGTCAGCAAATGATGGCGCAACGATCCTGGAGCAAATGGATGTGGACAACCAAATCGCGAAGCTGATGGTGGAGCTGTCCCGCAGTCAAGACTACGAGATTGGGGATGGTACCACTGGTGTTGTGGTCATGGCTGGCTCTCTCCTGGAGCAAGCCGAGAAACTGCTGGAACGCGGCATTCACCCCATAAGGATCGCCGAAGGTTATGAGTTGGCCTCAAGGATAGCTTTTGATCACCTTGAGCACATCTCCCACAAGTTTGAGTTTAGTGCTACCAATATAGAGCCTCTGGTGGCAGACCTGCATGACAACCCTGTCATCGAAAAATGTAAGTCATAAGATAAATATAATTTTAGCTAGTCTTGAACTGTTCAGAAGGCCACACGATTTTCTTTTCTTGTTTCTTTTTCGAACTAAGTATATTGACCTTTTTTTCCAAGTAGTATGCTGTTGCAAAGAATTGTTATGCCTTTGCCACTTTTTTAGGTAGTGCAATGGTTTTCCTTGGATCTTTTCCCCTTTTTCTTCCCTAACTGCCTTGGCATAATAAGAGTAAAAGATTCCACTAATTCTCTCACTGTCATTTGTAGTGCATCTATATTACTGCCACTTGAACTCATTTCCGTCTTCAAAGCAGATCTACTCCTAAGAAATATACTTGTCATAACAATACCAAACCTGTGGTTCCACTTCAAGCATGGAAGGTGTTTTGTAGGAGACTTTTTGATCTGCCTCTAAATTTATATGCTAGAGCTTTAGAAGTATCTTTCTTAGGTCAGATTCACAGTGACTATAACAGCTTGTTGATCTTTCTTACTCTTATTCTGCAGTGTTAACCGTTGTAAGAGGACTCTTGCTGAGATTGCTGTGAAAGCGGTCCTTTGCTGTGGCTGATTTGGAAAGGAAGGATGTAAACTTGGACTTGATCAAAGTGGAAGGTAAGGTAGGCGGGAAACTAGAGGATACTGAGCTAGTATATGGAATCATTGTCGACAAAGATATGAGCCACCCTCAAATGCCCAAGAGGATTGAGGATGCTAAGATTGCCATCCTGACCTGCCCATTTGAGCCCCGAAGCCTAAGACAAAGCATAAGGTTGACATTGATACTGTAGAGAAGTTCCAGACGCTGCGTGAGCAAGAGCAAAATACTTTGATGAAATGGTTCAGAAATGCAAGGTAGGATCATGGTTGCATATTTACATACATTATTCTCTACATTTTTTCAATAGTTGTATTTTTTTTGTTTCTTGGTTAATATTTCATGGTTGCACATTTATTTAATTGATCCTGATGTGACTTGTCAAGTTAACTCTCATCTTTTCCCTTCATATTTCCCTAAGTACCAACTACATAAAGTGAATGTATTGGGTTTCACTTTGCTCCATATCATGTTGTGTGTGTGCTTGCTAATTAATTACGTATATTTATAATTTTGTAGGATGTTGGAGCAACCCTAGTTATTTGCCAATGGGGCTTTGATGATGAAGCCAATCATCTGCTGATGCATAGAAATTTGCCAGCTGTCAGATGGGTTGGTGGTGTTGAATTAGAATTGATTGCCCATTGGCTACAGGTATCCATACCTCCATAGAGAATTTGATTGACTTGTACATACAGTGCATAACATATAAACACTGACTGCAAGGAGGGCGGATTGTTCCGAGGTTCCAAGAGTTGAGTCCTGAAAAGCTTGGGAAGGTAAACATACTCTCTCCACTGATGAGAATCAAGAAATATGTGTGTTTTTTTTATCTTTGTTGGTGTGAAAGTGTTTAAGTTATCCATTATGGGGATTCCATGTTGGCACATTCTGAACTTGTCTTATGATATTTTCTTTTGTGCTTACTTTTCCTATACAGTCTGGAATAGTCAGAGAGAAATCATTTTGGAACAACAAAAGATCTGCATGCTTTAACATTGGAACCAGTGTGCCAACTCCCCGAGCTGTAACTATCTTCATACGTGGTGGTATGTTATTCCAATTGCCAAGGAGAGTGACTGATATAATTGAATATAGTAATTGTGCATTTAAAGCCTACATTACATTATACCATATGTGGTATCAAATACATATGCCACAAATATTTCATATGTTTAGGGCAATAAACTAAAATAGCAACTGGGTCTTACTAAAATACTATTTTTGACAGTACTTGTTTGCATACTTCATAGGTAGGAGTAGATTTGTAAAATCGATATTAAATATCAACTGATCATAATATCAACATCATCTGAGACAACTTTAGATAAAATTTAAAAAGGCAGCAAAGCAGTATGGATCACAATGCATGGTTGTGCTCAGCATCTACTTTTCAATCTCAATCAAGTAGAAAATCAAATAATCTCTTCTTAAAAATAACTTTGCTTGGAGCTGTTGCGATGATGAAACTATCTACTTTGCAGGGCAAAAAAATGAAATGATTGAGGAGACCAAGCGAAGTCTTCAATGGATACTTTTGATTTATGCAAGCGAATCATTATCCGTAATAATTAATCAATTTGTGTTATGAGTGGTGGTTCATGAAGAAATATCTTGCTCGAATTGCTGTTGAAGCTTACTGCAGATGGATACAAGGAGTTGAAAAGCAAGGTAATATACTGGCAAGTGCGAGCTATAAAACACATCCTATATGTACCCTCTGATTCTATCTTTTTTATTTGCAGTATGCAATCAGGTCATTTGCTGATGCGTTGGATGCTATTCCACTAGCCTTGGCGAAAACAGTGGTTTTGTCTCCTATTGATACACTGACAGCAGTAAAATCTCAACAAGTAAAGTATTTGTTTTCTGTGATACTTTTTTCCGTTGTTCTGTTTATTAGTACAGATTGTGAGCTTAGTTCTTGACTATCTCATTTCTTGCCGATGCCATTGCGATGTTGATGGGCCAATTGCATACCAGTCTAAATAAAATGCACTAGTTTTGGCATGGTCCTAAATACAACTATACGTGCTTGATTCTATGCCATGTATAGTATTAATGATTCTGAGCTAGTTATAAGTGTTGTAACTGTAATGAGTGCCATATTTGTATCCTTAATAAATAACATAACATTTCTGAAAAAACTCAGGAGAGCAATCTACAAACTAGTGCATTTGAACTAGCAACGAGTGTTGGGGACAAAACGACATGAAGGAACAAAATGATTTATTAAACACTGATACAAAGCAGGAAGCACGAATCTACTGGCAACCAGCAGGGTTGGGTGAAGAGAATTATCAAGATCGATGATGTTATTCGTTCATGACTATTGATGATAAGCTTTTGAAAGATTATACGGATTTATTGTGCTAGTTGGCGGACAAGCACTTCCAAGTAGGAAACTCTAACTAATTTTTCTGTTCGATCGGTTTTTTGAATTAAACTTATTTACGCCAATGGGTTTGCTTGCTTGTGCTATTTTGCTGGTAGCTATTGTTTGTGTGAACTTAACTTTGGTACTCTTGTTTTCCCCCGCGCCCTGCACTTTGTTAATTAGCTTGGAGACAATAAGCACAATCCTTTGGAAGCTGGCCTAAGAAGTTTTTGAGTAGCTACATGTTTGCCTTGCTTGTGCTGCTCAAGATTCGTAGATGCCTATATAGGTTGCGCGCTGTGGTAGTATCTATTGTTGATTCTGCATCGTCCGCAATGTACTCTACTTTTCTTAATGATCATCTTGAGCCATAGAATATTTACAAATTTTTCGGTAAAACTTTTTTGTCTGCAAAGCAAGAGAAGGGCCTTGGAGCTTTTTCATTTCAGCTGAACTAATCTCGTCCTTCAACGAGGACCTGCCTTTTCTCCTGAAAAAGAAAAGGAGGAAATTACCGCTACGTGTGGATTGTAGAATCTAGAGCTTGAGTTTTATGGCATCGCCATTACTGTTTTGTGGCGGCCAAATAAAAAATTGGATTGGCGTTTATGAAATAGTTTTACTTCAGATTTTAGATTATTGGTGAGACGTACAATCTGGTTTTAGGGGACATTTTTTAAATAGATGTTGGAAATGGATTTTTTTTAGGAACACAATATAACGTTAGATGCTTGTAACACCTGTACACACATACATCCTACCAACTATGAGCACAACATATGCTGAGATTGATGAAGTCAACACTAGTAAATGCGAGCACATGTATCAAATAATAGAATCTGATCCGACTGGATTCTACACAAATAACTCACAGCTGAGCATTTATGAGTGCTTTTTTGAGATATTTTAATAATTGTGAGTGCGTGATTCTCACAAATAACCTAACGTAGCTGGCATTCTAATGAGTCGTTTTTTTTTTGGAATAATTTCTAATTAACTAATGTATGGAAGTGTTTTTCTTGTCTAGATCTATTTCAATCGATAATTTCCCGCGTGATGCCTTTTATTCAATCTTGTTTTTTATCCTAGTATTGGAGTTAATTACGTATTTCTTAACATAAACATAGTGATTTGTTATGCTTTTGTTAAATCTTTTCATACTTGATAGGAATTTGGATAAGCCAATGATTTTTTCGTCTTCCATAATACAGTTAACCACTATGTTTAACTATGGCGTTTTGGTTTGATACAAAAATGATGTCTAGCAATTTATAGGCAATTGAAATATGTATGTGTGTTAGTTTGGATTGAGCAAATATTTGATAAGTGCCTGATCCTATTGGTCGTATTGCTAGGAAGTTTTCTTTTCTTTATACAATGAGAATTTTGGCTTTAATATGGTAAATCCAAATGATTGGCCTATAAATTTTAACCCTACCATATTTTGGTAGTGCCAAAAATTTGCCTAGACTTTTGCATACAGGAATTGGTAGGGTATAAGAACCAACAGCCCTATCGATTACGAAAAATTGATCGTGATTTCAAGGTTTTTTTCTGTCAGTACTCTTTTTTTTTATTAGGAAAAGGCTCTTTAGCCTCCTAAGGACAAATGTGAAGTACAAGGTAATAGTGTCCGGCAGAATTGTGTGGATCTGTTCAAGCCCTTATTAGCTAGCAGTAACTAATATGATTTTGACTTTATGCACTTAGTGAACTAATATCCTATTCTATTAGAGAGAAGCATTCTAATTAAAAGAGCTCGATTTAGACTGCTGCATCGGATTAAGCTGGTATCGCAAGCGTTTGTTCAATCACTATTGGCAGCATGTAGCTCTACGTTATTCTTAATGATATTAATTGAGCATTGGATGAATAATTTAAAATTTTCGGATTAAAATTTTTTTTCTGCAAGCCAAGAGAAAGGGCCTTGGAGACTATTTCATGTTCAGACTGAAGGTAATCTTCTCAACAGACTTTTTTCTCCTGAATAAGAATAGGAGGATATATTACCATAGATGTGAATTGTATGAATTAGAGTGAGTTTAGCTCCCTTACTGGGGCGGCAAGATAAAAATGGATTGAGCGTTATGAGATAAGTTACTCTATCAGATTAGATTATTGGTTGAGTACGTAACAATCTGGTTTTGGGGACATTTAAATTAGATGTTGAAATGGATTTTTTTTAGGTAAAAAATTATACGTAGATGTTGTTAACACTGCAGACATACATCTATACATTATGAGCACAACATATCGTTGAGATTGATAGAAGAGTCACACTAATCTGTAATGCGAGCACTGTATGTCAATATGAGAATCTGAATCTGAGGACTGGATTCTAGAAATAAGCTAAAAGGATGAGCCATTCTATGAGTTCTTTTGTTGGAATAGGTTCTAATGGAATGCTACGAGGCGGATTCTAGCCACAAAATAACATAAGCTGAGACCATATGATGAGTCGTTTTTTTTGGAAAATTTCTAATAAAATGAATGGCAAGGTGCGTTTTTCTTGTCTAGATCCTATTTAATCGTATTTCCGCGTCGATCCTTTTTTTATTACATTTGTTTTTAACCTATAATTGGAGTTAAATGTAATATTACTTAACATAAAACAATTAGGTTGATTTGTTATGTTTGTTAATTATCTTTTCATAACTTGATAGATGAATTTGGATAAGCAAGATTTTTTTTCCGTTTTCCATAATACAGTATAACACACATGTTAATATGGGCCGTTTGTTTGATACAAAAATATGTCTACATTAATATTAGGCAATTGAACTAGTAGTGTGTTAGTTTGGATTGGAGCCAAATTTTTTGAAAGTGCCCCTATCCAATTGTGGTCATTTCTAAAGAGTTTTTCTTATACTAATGAGAATTTGGCTTATATTTGGTCAATTCAAATGATTGCTAATAATTTTTCCTAAAGATATATGTTTGTAGTGCGAAATATTTGCTCTATACTTTAGCATACGCGAACGAAATTGGTGAGGGGGTAGAACAAACAAGCCCTAATCGATTACGAAAAATTGAATCGGACTTTTTACAGGTTTTTTCTGCAGTACTTTTTTTTTTTTTAGGAAAGGGCTCATTAAGTCCTCTCACAGCAAAACTGTAGACAAAAGGTACACTCATTGTCCGGACAGAACTGCTGTGATCTTGTCACGCCCTTATTAGACTAAACAGTAACTAATATGATTTTGACTTCTATGACACTTACTGAAAACATAATATCCCTATTTCCATCAAGGAGAGAAGCAACTCTCCCTAAGTTAAAAACGGCCACTACCGAATTTAGCACCTGCTAGCATCCGGATAAGCGGAGTTCATCGCCAAAGCAGTTTGTCTAAAACCAATCACTATTGGCAGCCAGGGTCCATTGTTAGGGCCGAAGGCACTGAGACCATCCCTACAGAAGCAGAGTTCCGCTTCCAGAGCCACTGCTACACCGATCACAGACAAAAAGCAGCAAAAAATAACCTCCCCTGATGGTCCGCAGCACAACTCCTTTTTCTGCAGTACCTTAACGTGACATGAGAGCGTGAAAAAGGTGCAGGAATATAGTTTTCTTTTCACCATTCACGAAAACAGATAAATTAGTACACACCTACATGATTAGCAATGTAGTTAATGAAGTGTTAATTATCAAAACCAAAAATTAAAATAAAATTTATTTGATCTTTTAAAAATATCAGTTTAAAAAAAACATCTAATAGAAAACTGAAGAAAGTAGATGATCACCACTTTGTATAACATGTCCAAAATAAAGGGCCGTCGATAGCATTTGCAATATACCGATATCTGAGGTTGAATGCAAGGCAATGCACTGGTTTAAGGACGATCCTTGTTGTGTGGTGTGAGTGTGGTGTGGCTTGGGTTGGAGTATCTACGATTGGATTCCAAAAGGATGAAGGGGCAATGTTGGTTAGTGATGAGTTAAAGGCAATTAATTTGAGAGTGTTGGTATTTTACTTATTTGTTATTGTATTATATTTTATTTAATTTGACTTTGTTCCTTTAAATAGATAATCATTTTGGTTAATGAATATGTGATTCTCATGAGACTCTTTTAGTATGTGTTGCTGATTTCTAAAGGATCTGATAAAGTATCATATGTGGAAAGAAAATATGTTATGATGATCAGACACATATATTGATTGATGTCATATCTATAGAGGATAGGATGAAGTATGGGAGGGGATACAAGATTATATAATGTGGACACATTGTTGGTAGAAATGTTGTTTGGATAGACGATAATATAATGAGACACTTGAAGCGCCATATTGTGTTGTGTGTCATCAGTGATCATCATTTTATGGTTGGTGTTGAATCCTTGACCTGAGAATTATCATAGTTTCTCAACATGTGTTAGCTTTACTTAAGGACTGCTAAACGCTACTTCGTAATTGGGTAGTCTAAAAGTAGTTTTGGGTAATGCTATGAACATGTAGTAGATAGTGAATAAGAAGATGGGATTTTGCCCCTCCTGGAGGAGATATTTCTAGCCTCATGTGTATATGATTATGGAAGTGCATGCATATGGCAAATTTGATTGAGTGAGTCAATCAGGAAGTTATATAATCTATCAATAGGTGCGAGTTGAATGATTGAGCTATCTGAGGATGATACATATATCTAGCTTTGAGTCTTAATTTCGATATCGTGAGGAACAAAAGGGATAAACAGTAGGGCCTGTAAAAAAGCTTGGAGTCTCGCAAGTTGCTGATGCTTGATTGTTATTAGGCTTTGATTCGAGCTCAGGCTGCTGAAATTACTAGACAAATCATCAAGCTCAAGCAAGTCGGATCTCGATAGTACTTATCATCGGGCCTTGACTTTGCTAAGTGACTAGGACGATCATAATGCTTTCAATAAAGGTCAATTTAATACCGAGGCAGTATGAAGTATAAATCTAATGAGTTAGATGTAACGTAGTCATTAGTTTTTTGTTATGTTCAGGACGTTTCAAATTCCATGAATTATTGAGAAAATGAGCAGGGTATCATTCAAAAGATAAGAGTTAGCGAAAATAACAATTAATTTTTGACTATCCGATAAATTTGACATTTAATAATCATTTATAACAAGAGTAAGATTCTGTTGAGTTTCAACAATCAAGGCTGGTCAAGAGGCTCGAGTAAGCTCGAAGCTCGTCAGAGCTGACTCTGAGTCACTCCAAGTCGTGCGATTAATATCAGGCTCGGCTTCGAGCTCAGCTCGAGTTTCAGATCAAGAAGCTAAGGCTACTTATAGACAAGCTGTGCTTGAAGCTGGGCTCGTTGACAGGCCGTAGCATACAGTTATCACTGATTTAGCGATATGATTTTTTATGTATCTGGCGGGGTCAATACGTTTCTCTAGGGGCCGCTTGTTGGAGCATGGACGCGAAAGAAGTTTTCAGTGTTACAGCAAACGAGGTGTACAATGAATCATATGGGTTGCACGCGTTAATTGTGGCGGAATAGTGGGATGATGGAGATCCATATGACTTAATTCGGTATGGGATCCGATTAGGAGTCCCTACGGGCGTGGAGTGCCCGTGAGTGATTGATACTATATATTCGTGAGGGGATGTGACCGGAGAGTATTGCATCAAGTGAGAACTCTAGCGTCAGTTCTTTCCGGTGAGCAAAAACTTAGCCGGCGTGGAGAGTGGCTTAGACATTGTTGGCATGGCGTCGTCATAGTGTGGATACTTGGGTAGGAGAGGACGCTGTAATATGCGGTGCTGATGCGGCGTGGAGTAGAAGGCGAGAGGAGAAAGGGTCGAGCGTGTGCGATCTTGATGCTATTCTTACATTCGACGCGCGCTATACTTTCGCGACTGATTTCCTTGACTTTTAGCGTAGCTTTTTTCCGCTGCGAGCAGCGGTTGAGTGGAAGATCTATTGATTCTAATACTATTGCAAATGGTTATCTGTTTATCGATATAAAAATTTTGATTTATGTGATCGTAGGTACGCTGTATCCGAACCTGTTCCACTTTGCTATAGCCATTTTCACTTACTAAGTTTTGGCATTGCATATTTTGGTAAAAGTTTGTAGAATTTTTGGTAAGGTTGAATTTTGCAAGATTTTATATTATGGTATTTATAAAATTTGGCAACAAACTAAATCATACAGACAGGGGGATTATTGAATTTACCAAAAAAAATTTGATATGGTTGAAAAATGCATCAAAGTGAACATGCTTGATAGATAGCACTTCAAAAAATAATAAAAACTAAAAAATAGTGAGCCCGCTTGCAACTAGATGCATAAACAAGATGATGTTATGTGGCAAACATCATTGCTTCTCACTAAGAGATTTCAAGACAGCAAGTGTGAATAATTAGAAAAATTCTATTTGGATCGTATTTGGATTTTCTTCAAATATTGTGTATTATGTCTTTTACCACATCATAATAGTATACTTATACAAGGTAAAAATCTTGTGTTAGGGCATTTGTTTGTTGTCACATTGGCCAAATTTTGGTACAACACATACTAAACAGTATTCATACATTATACTGTACAAAATTTGGCACTCTAAAATTCTCCTCTTTAAATCTAGATAAATAAATTGCAAGCGGTAAATCAAATAATGTAAATCTACCAAATTAATAATGCTATATTGTTAAAAGATTTGGTATGGTTGATTGGAAAAAAATAAACATCTCTTAGTTTGTTATTCTATCAAATCTAACATAGTGCAATGTGGTTTATTTTGCATATGAAGTGAACATCAAATCACTTTTAATATGTGCAACTGTGAATTTGGAACATGATATCATTTTTTTCGTCTCTTATCTCTTCTATCTGAAATATTGAGTATACATGAATCAGTTTTCCTCATGTTCATCTCTCTCGTTTGGTACCTATCTGTTATAACTTTCAATTATCACACAATAATAAGCCCAAGGCTTGGGCGTGAAGTAGAATGCAGCCCAGCAAAGTTCCTCTGCCATGGCTGCTCGAATTCTGTGCTTTTGTCGTGCTGAGTCCTTTAGTGCTCGCTGGGTGTTGAAGATAGGTATTCGCGGCTGGAGGTATGTATGGCTCCATTAACTATTTGCACTCTTACAGAGTGTTTTATATAGGATTTATCACTAGAACCACATGTATAGACATATTGAAGGTCCACTGTATATAACATGAGTGAAAAAATATTAAATTGACACAGTTTTAAGAGTGGCAAATAATTAATGTTCGCAATACAAGATATCAGTGTACTGGTCCGATCCTCACACTGTAAGTAAAGTGAAGTGCAGTTCTAGGCACCTAATGATTTTGGTGATTATTTATGTGATAAGAGGACTACATTTTATTTAAGAAATGTTGAAGGTTTGTTTATGTCATCATGAGTTAAGCGTAATAATCGCCGAATATGTTGATTGATGATGATCGAGCAAAGGAAGAGGAAATGGTAATTTTAGTACCATTTATGTTTCCGTTAAGGTTAAGTAGGAAAGGCACATTTAAGAAGGGATGATGCAATTGACGATATTGAGAAGAGTGATGTCAAATAATGCGTCAATCATATTTTAAAGTGTTCTTCATCAGGATTTGATAGTGTTCTGGATTTTTCGGGAGTTTTTGAAAACTCATTTTACGAGACTTCGAAAACAAACAGAGACCAGTTTTGTGCTCTCTGGGAAATTTTCGGAAGATATAGAATTTTCGAAAGTGAGTTTTGGATTATCGACAAATGATTGGAAGGCTAAAGGGCTTATGATAGGTTTCGATCTTTTCGTAAACTGATTTTCGGATTTATCACGAAAAAGTACTAATAGTAGAGTCAAATTCGGTCTTCTGTTATTATTTTCGTGACTGTCCGATAAGTTGATTTTCTGGACTTGTCGAAACAGTACAGAAAGATGTTGTTGTTATGTGGGAAAATTTTTCCGACTGTCAAAAAGTTTTCGAATGTGTAATTTTCGGTTGAATCTTTGTTGTTGGGTGCTTTGAGCTGGAATGTTTCGGAACATGTCAAAAATCTTTCGGAATAGTCGAAAAGTCACAATATTGTGTGACATGCGTAATTTGTGGTTTGTGGCTTATTATACCCTGCCCTCAATTGTGTGAGTTGTTTTTTTTTGTTGTGTGACCTTGGATTGCTCTTTGTTGAATGATTTAACTGGTTATGAAGGATTGATGGTTCTTGTTTTCCCCTGCTCAATTGCACGTGATCAATTTGGATTGTGGTGTGTGTGCGTTGAGAGTTGTGGTTACGAGTTGAGTGATGTGAAGGTGCGTTGATAGTTGTTTGTGAAGAGTTTTGTGACACTTGCATCATGTCCAGGAGTTTTAGGTCTATGATTTGTATGTTATTAGCTTGGAGTGAGTGTTGAGGACTCTATGGGTGTCTAGTATCCGCAGAGGCCAACTGGATTCTACTTGTGGTATGGCCGGGAGAAGTTTGTGAAGAAAGATTCAAACTCCGAAAGGAAATGAGATACCTTTAGTGAGAAGTGCTTAGTGCACTTTGAGGAAAGGGTTAGCTAATGACCGTGCTCTTAGTGAGCTCCTCTAATGGGAGTAGAATCCTCTAAGGATTCGAACTTCGGTGAACAACTTCGTGAGCTTATCTTGGTTGATTTAACTTCCTTGTCCCACTATTTTGCTTGTTTGAGCGCTATATGGTCAGTTGTGTTTGTGGTACATATTTCTGTATTGTGGCGACTAGATCTAGGATTTTACTTTGCTATTTGTGCTGACTCCGAAAATTTTTCGGATATATCCGAAATTTTGGAAAAATATCGAAATTAACTAGCTTCCGCTTTTTAATTGAATTTTTGATTAGCACTATTACCTCCCCTCCCCTGCTAGCAAATGACAACTTTCAATAAGAAAATAAACATAAAAAAAGTGAGACATTAGATATAATTTAATTATATATATTATTTTAAATTTGAAATAAAAGATTATACAATTTCATTAAGCAGATTTTCACATATTTTTTTTTAAGAATCAAACATTAAAGAGAGACTTTCTATTTTCTGTTCGTTGAAAAACGAAAGCAGTCTTAAATTAAATAGTAAGCGCTATTGACTGTACAGTAAATTAAAGTGAAATCAATGTTTTCATTTATATTTCTTTTTGTGAACAATAAGCATGTGATTTATATTGGTTTTAGTATTTGGTGGATAATTGCTGTAATGGTGTTTTGCTAGTTGTACGGAGCTAGTTAGACTGGTGGCTGGTCAGACGGAGTTGATGCGATAGTCAGACCAGCCAAACTCGACAGTACCTAGCTCCTGTTTGGAGTCGACTTGGGTTGTTTCTTTCTATAATCGTGATTACTTCATGTTTATAACTTCTAGATGATTTCTATTCGTGTACAATACAGTTTATGTGTTAATGTGTCAAGATGGGAACTAACTTATGCTCGGATATGATTTTCTGTTTGATTCATGTATAGGTGTGTCTTAATGCCTCGGGAGAGCGTTGCCTGAGATGGATCGGGAGTCTACTTGGGAGAAGTTGATGTTACGAACAATTAGGAGATCATGCAAGATGCTTAGGCTAAAGAACAATACATGTAGTTACGAAGATTTTATACGATATACAAGAGGGAATGTGTGTATATCGACAGCGGAGTCAAATTTAGGAGTCCAAATTTAGGAAGGTTGAAGTTTGAATTCTAGAGGGATAAGTTGTCTGGATAGGTAGGTTTTCTACTGGATTAGTACTACTTATTCATGTTGGATTCATAGCTTTTGGGCTGTTACCTTTTGGGTTGAGGTCTCTCCGTATTGATTTTTGTGGGATTTGAGTTGAGAGAAAATTAGAGTTTAGTCTAGATTTTGAGTTTAGTCGAATTTTAAGAAAGGAGTGTTGTTGTTGCACTTTAGAAACATAATTAGAAGCAATAAAGTTGATCTAATTTCAAGAGTACTTTGATTTGTGTTTTTCTCGGGTATGACGGTGACAGACGAGTGCACGGCGATCATACGACGGTTCAGATGATCAGACCAATTGCGTTCAGTGGTTAGACTGGGACGGCGATCGACATGATGACGACGGTAGCCGAAGGGCGATTGGACCGGGAGCATAACACCAGTCAGACCATGACATCAGCACAATTAGATTTTAACGGTAATTTTAATTCCACTAAAAGTTTTGGTTTTTGATGTTTCTATCATTCACCCATGCTGATGGCTTAATTTTTTGATGATTCGAATTTATACAAGTGGCAATCAAATAACTGTGGGGTAAGACGTAAAGTTGTGACGGGTGAGGTTATAATTAAGGATTTAGATTTATAATAAGTATATGGTTATAATATCCTTTCCCGGAATTAATCGACATAGGCTAAAGCATACACTTTCACGACGTCTAGTGTTACGACTACTGAGACGACTTCATAGCCCCGCGACTGCATTCACACGATGATTTTACGATGCCCATTTACCCTCGAACCTCTATCTAGCGCTGAGTTGTAAGATTCTGGCTAAGTCCAGATCCACAAGACAAGATACGAGCACCATCCCCAGATGTACGAGCGGTAGACATCGAATAGAAGAAGACGATCCTAGCGCAGAACCTGGAGTCTTAGTCTCAATATACAAAACGATGATCCGTACAAATGAACAATTCCAGTCACAAATATTCTGAGTGCTGTTTTATGTACTTGGTCTGCTGGTGTTGGATGCTCCGGTTCAATCCGCCCCTTGGTATCGACTTTGTCTACCAGTCCTCACATTTTCATTGCTCGACTTTCGCACATCCACAGCTCCTTCGAGTTCCTTTAACCATGTTATCTAACATCACCCCATCTGATTGGCTTAATTTGTGATCGATTATACAGTGCCATCATTACTGTGGGGTAAAGAACGTAAAGTTTGACGGAGCTGACGGTTATAATTAAGATTAGAATTTATAATAAGTATAGGAAGTTTCTTAACTAATTTTTAAAGGTTTAAACAATAAAAACACACTCAATTATCCACAAAATAAAAGGTTTCAAAACCGAGGTTAAAAAAATATTCTAACATAAGAATTTTTTTTGAACGACTCGCATAAGACAGTGCGAAGTTCTATTGATAGAGAAAAAAACACAAGAATTTCAAACATGAGCAAACGGTGTGCTGTGAGCATCCTTTGAACCGTCTATACCGTAGATTTGCCACGTAGAATTTGGGTACATGGAAGATACAGAAAAGGAGTGGTGTCCAGTTCCAGTTAGTACTTCCCCGTCCCAAAATATATGTTAGCAACTTTCGGCTATGTATTGAAACAAGCATTCGTTCAAATACATAATTAAAAGGTGCTATACTTTATAACAAAGGTAGTAGTCATCGTTTGAAATCATATATTCGGAATTTAAAATGTTAATTTGTGTTAACTTTCAAATGAAAAAAAAATGCACATATCTAATGTTCTTTTTCCTCCGAATGAAATGGAATGGAATGACGTCACGCTTTTCAGCTTCTAAACGGTGTAACTTAATATATATATATATATATATATATATTATATATATATATATATATATATATTATTATATATATATATATATATATATATATATAAACTATTCTACATCCGGGTATAGAATAATTATTCTATACCCCCTCCAAGGGGCAAAACCCACCCCCCCCCACCTTCGGTCAAAAGTCCCCCACCTCGTTAAACCCACCTAAGACTTTCCCCACCACTCCACTCTTCTCAGCTCTCGTCTCAGTACGACGTAGTAACGTGATGTTCATCGTGCAGTAACACCACGTCTTACTTACAGTAAAAATATTAAAATGTTGTCATAATATAGTCATGATGAATCTACTTTTGATAAGCATTTTTTTCTAACATTATGGTGCAAACGGTTTTTAAAAGTAGTATATGATGTGAGAGATATTGCATTTCTAATATTGATTTTTTTTTGAAATCTAACTCTCCATCTCCACAAGTAGTAATGCTATAGCATTATTTTTACTGTTGTTTGTTTTACGTTGCTATATTCACATCATATCGTTACTGCAAGATATATTAACAACTATAAGTTTCACATGTATCCTCTAAGAGAGGGTTGGTGCATTCTCCTCACTATAAAGCATGGCTTTGTTCAGACGATTAGTTTTTTAGGAAGATCGGTTTCTTTTATAATGCATGGAAGAGATTGTGTATGCAGCTCGACGGAGTTGATGTTACTTTTGTGTCACACGTTACTGCAATTTCATCGTGACTTTACTGCACCATGTCTTGCACGTTACTATAATTTCATTATGATGTTTATCGTAATTGCTTGGTAGTGTTATTACAATAATATATAGAAACAACAAATAATTTGATAGTGGTTTCCTTAGGAAAAAAAAAGCCAGCGAATAGCTTCTATCACCTGAGAGATTTTGTTCTTCAAAGCTTGGCATTTTTGGAATTTGACTCTCCACAAATAGTAATACTTATAGCATTACTTGTTACTACTGTCTATTATATGTTACTACAATCCCATCACGACGTTACTATAAGAATGCAGTAAATACTAAAAGTTTTGCCAGTAACAATGTGTCCTTACTACAATTTTTGGATTGTTTTACTGCATAAACATGTGGTAACATGTACTTGCCATGTAGTAACACTTTCACTTTGTGCAGTAACAAGTATATTTAGCATGTGAGACTTTTAACCCATATATTTTTTTTATTCGTGATTTACTATAATTTCACCACGATGTTATTGTCAAAGGTGCAGTAATGTTCTATATATTCTACAGTAACAAAGTGTTTTACTGCAGTTCTTGGATAGTGTTATTGCATAAATATGCGATAATGTGTAACTGTCAGGTGGTAACGTGTATCTGCCGTGTAGTAACACTTTTACTTTTGTGCAGTAATAAGTATATGGTTAGGCATCTGAGACTTTGAACCCATATATTTTTGTTTTCAATTCCCGTTTTACTGTAATTCACCACCAATATTACTGTCATAAGTGCCGCAGTAACGCTCAATATACATGCATCTTGCAGTAACACTATAATTAAAGGGCG
>JAJSRW010000493.1:0-83706 GCA_022414725.1 Microglena sp. YARC
GCTGCCTTAAGGTGTGCGCGTCCGACTGTGCCCCACGGCCAGGTAGTTTTGCGCGTATCGCTCGTCGTCGACTTCGGCGAGGCCCACGGGCGAAGCCGATCAGCAAATTCTCTAGTTAGAGCAGATCATCAATTCGACCGTAATACCCGAGGAATTGCTGAGCGTTGTTCTATTTAGGCGCCTTTGTTGCCGTCGTTCTTACCTATTGAAGCGTCTACCGATGATGCGGCGTGCCGCTCGTGTCTATGTCCGAGGGGCCCTCGCTGCGGAAGATGTGTCATCAACATGTCAGAGTCTATCAGCTTTAGCACTTTAGAGTGAAGATGTATGGCGGGACAAAAAAAACCCCCCCCCAACCCCCAAACCAAAAAACGCATTTCAGAGACCGGATACGTTAATGAAGACGTACCACTAAGGACACCAGGTGTCGAAGTGGATGCGTAAACCTGATAGACCTAGCCCGGAATCTTGTCCCCTGAACGTTTAACACAGAAATGTAGGATCTGATAGTGTACATTAGAGCAGGCAGTCAATTAGAGCTTTACACTGGTCACTAAGGATGACTCAGTTCTACTGTGGAGCTATCCTATGGAAGCTATTAGGCCGATATTCTAGGAGTACATATAGTCACAATCATAAAACGCTGAGAGCACGCAATTCATGCTGCACTACACCAATGACAGTTGACATACACATACTACTACTCACTTGGCACTGGCATAGAACTTATAGTAAACAGATAAAAAAATAAAAACTCGAAAAACGAAAACTTCAATGAACCAAGGGTTATAAGGAATGGACCAGCAAACTACCAAAGAGTGCAGGAGAAGAGAGTATAACCGATATCATGACGTAACAACGATAGAAACCGTCGGGAATAGGACTAATGCCATACAATATAACCAAAAACAAGAACTATAACAAAACTTAAAAATGCCTAAATCGGTCATCCAAAGCATACGGACAAACGCCGAACACAGCACGGATCAATGGGGTGGGCAGGGGTCGCAACGTATCACAGTGTTAACATAGGCAACAGCCCTTGCCATTCTCACAGCCTATGTAGTGATGAATACACAATGTGGTTGCTGGAGAAGCTGGCGTCAGTGCCCAATCAGGAACCTAGTTTGTCCCTGATTGTACAAGACAGCAGACCCAATCCACTCAATTTTCTTTCACCATTTGGACCTCCTGCAGCCTGGACAGGGCCTGATACTCAGCTCACTAAGCTAATAGCAACAGTCGTGCGCTTGCTTATCCAGTTAACAATGCCACACCCTAAACTGCAAAGCCAGTTGAATCTCTGTCGACCATCATCGCATAAAGATGAAGCATAAAGACAGTAAAAGTGAACAGCTTTTGGTGTAGTGAGACCAGTGAGAATTTTTCAATTTTACAAAGATAACGGGTTTGGCGCCCATAGAGGGACCTGTAGTGTGGCAGAGACCTGGATAATAGCACAGCAAGGAAATATTCACTGTGAAGTGGCAGTTAAAGCAAAAGCACCTACGAGATATGCTATTACGCAGGGCTTCAGAGGGCGTCAGACAGATTTGGCCCATGGACAGCAATTGGTGGGCACGAAGTAAGCCAAACTGCTCACAGATCACTTGTAGGTTGCTGGAGGATTATTGAACACCTGCTTCAGAGTCAGGGTACTCCATGTCCCAAGAGAGGAACTGAGAAACCATCTCTGATCGCAGTGCTCCATTGCCTGTCAGCACACATACTATCGTACTAAAGCACAGATAATCTCAAATAGTTCGAATAGTCACCACCATCAGTTTCCTTCCTACAGAGCAGTTCTGCTTTGCACTAGGTTAGTATGGGAGGCCACAACACCGTCGGCACCTCCTCCAAAGCGTAAGATTTCTTGTCCATTGGGTGCTGCTTCAATCCATAAAGGGGACTTGATCAGTTTGCAGACCAAGTGGAACACCAGTTAGGAACAAGGTGCCTAAAGCCCTCAGGCTGTGGCAGTACAGGTCCAGACCAGGCTCCAGCTTGGCATTTAGGATATGCAGTCTTGATGTCTAGCTGCCGAACAAAACATCTTCCTATGAGTGATGGCAGCCAGGAGCACCCTAAGACCTGCTTTGGAGGAGACAGGGGGCATATACATCATGAAAATCCAAGCCCAGGACGCTGCAGAAAACCACGGACCACAAACGTGCCTTGAAGCGTATAGTACCATCACACCAATCTTCTTCACAATAACCACCTGCCAGACAGGATCTTCTGCTTACGAGGCTGTTGGAGTGAGAACCCATGTACCTATGGGCATGAAGGGAAGCCATCTCATCCTTCATGGCAAGAAGCAATTGATCCCTGTCAGGGTTGGTATGCAACATGGCAGCTTTGTAGGTTCAGTTTCAGTGGTGCATGCAACAGATGCTCCCACGTACAAGCAGCTTTTACTTGTACATGGGCAGCGGGGGTATCATGCAGTATCAGCAAGTACCATTAGGAAAGCCCCAGTGCAGAACTACTGCTGGTTGAACTGGGCCAGGCCTTCTTTTGCCTCTAAATCAACGAAGCCTGGGGTCGACGCGGAACACCCCAGCCATACGCTAGTATCGGAGCCTGACCCACGGTTCAAGATCATCACTTGCATCATCTGCAACGGCTACATCATCACCCGGACTCCTGAGTAATCTATCAGAGACGGCAGGAGTGAAGCGTTCACCAACTCCATCGAGCTATCAGTGATGATGGGAGTATGATGACTAGTAGGCAATGGATCTAACAAAGGATCCACTATTGGAGTCTGAGTTGGTGTGGTGAAATCCAACGACTTCACGACAGGAATGTGACGCAGAGGAGGGCCCTGGCGACCCCCTGAGATTCGGCTAAGATTTTGTCCGTAGGAGCGCAGAAAACTCGCCCGCCCAGTGTTGTTCTCACGCAAAAAGTACCACTGGCCCCCGACCTAGGTCGCAGAGTCATCCTATGGCAGGACAGTGGTCAACAATTGGGGGAAGACAAAGGGTCTAGGGAATCAACCGCAACCTCAGGCATGTGTCCGTGATGGCGGCAGGGATGCTAGAGAATATGGCGACCCATCATAGGGAGTTAGCCCAGGAATGCAGTTATTGATCAAACTGCTCATAGAAGAGTACATCACGACTCTCTACTACCTGGCGCAACTTGGGAACCAAACAAAATAACCCTTACTCACCAGAGAATACCCAACCAGTCTACCAGATAACGCCCTTTCGTCTAGCTTATTACGTTTCTTCCCATTGACTAGAGTAACATAGCAGGGGGCATCCAAACACACGTAATAACGACAATCAGGTTTCACCCATAAAACAACTCAAAGGTGTCTTGCGTCCCTGGTTAGGCAGACGGTTTCTAAGGTAACAAGCAGCCAGGAAGGTATAGGGCCAAAAGGACTTTAGTAAGCTTAGACTCCAAGTGGATACTCCTAGCTATATTCTGAAGGACCCCATCTATACTTTCCACAGTTGCATTCTGCTGTGCAGTGTATGCCAAGACAACTCATGTACTGCCAACCCGATTCTAACCAATCCTCGAAACCATTTAACTATAAACTCTTTAGCCCTGTCAGATTCTCAGACACTTAAAGGCAAACCCCTGCAGCTGATTTGACCATCTGAGGATGATATCTGGACTGCTAAGGGAGCTTCATCCTTGGTCCTCAAGCACAATACCTCAGCATAGCCAGAGAATTGGTCTACAAGGCACAAGATATAAAACTCCCCACGAAGACCCCTAATATGAACCGGTCCCTATGATATCCAAGTGAAGGCGTTGGAGGGGGTGCAAGGACCTCAGTCATGCTTTCTTTAGGAAAGGGAGACGCTTTCCCTTAGCCTTTTGACAAGCATCACATGGGATCTTACCCATATCTTTTGTACTTGATGAAGGCTGAGGGGTAAGTTCTTAACCATACACGCTTGACAAGGTTGTGCAAAGGCATCATAACCGGGATGACCAGTCGCCTATGCAAACCATGCAGGAATGGTAGGATAATAACTCCACGTCCTCATCAACATCAAGTGCAAAAGCTGGATAATATTTCAGCAACCCTCAAACAACGACTGGAGTTGTGACAAGGCCTACATGCAAACTTATACACACCATCACTGGAAGCAGGAAGGACCAGAGCACAGAAGAGCCTGAGTGGGCAGTACAACTAATACTATCAAGCAATCTAGCAGTGGAGGGAATGAGCTACAGCAATGTACGGACAGGAGATTTACTGGACAGTGGGGTATGTATAGAACATTGGTTAAGGTGATTGATGTTGGTAACCCAATCACTACATAACACGATGGACCCCATACCCTCTGACCGTTGAATCACCCCATCAGCAATCGAACTGCAGGCCCAACAGCAGAGGATTCAACACAGTGAACAACGACCTATCACCTGTGATTGACATCCCAGCTCCCGAGTCCACATGCCAGATACCTTCAGAAAGACTTGGGCTGCAAATGTTTTGAGAACTTAGTCGTGCAAGAAAATAGGACAGAGCTTACCTCCTAGTTCTTTGAAATGGCGTACCCATCGATCTGAGGCCTGCAAGGACGACAGCTGCTTACGTGTAAGCGACCCTGGAAGGGCCAAAGCTACGGGCACCGGTTCAGAACCAGGTGCACGTCCCTTGGCCTTTCTGAGTTCCGGATACTTTGTAAAGCAGCGGTCTTCCGAGTGGCTCGTTTTCGAACGACAGGGTCCCCAAGTGCAATCCAAGCGCCTCTTTGGTGCCCCGGAACTCTGAGAACCAGATCCCTTGCCCCGCTGGAAAGCAGCATTAGCAGGGATCTGGGGAGGGTCGCGGGACCAGCCAGGATGCCTTGGATCAGACCTGGGGAGAGACACATTTAAGAAAATCTAACGATCTATAAGCATCAAGACAAGACCAGTCTACGGTCTTGTTCTGGTACAACTCAAAGCCAAACTGGAGGCGCAGCGAATCGAATCGAGGGTGAGTGATGCCATTGATTATAGTGTGCATCGCGTGACGCTGCGGCTGAGGGTATCCCGCACTGCGAAGATCAGTGCACAACTGCCGCACCCTGCGAAAGAACACATCCACGGGTTCAGAGTTGTTCATGGTCACACTACGAAGCTCAACAAGCATGAGGGGAACCCGAGCAGCAAGGGCATCAGAATGCTGCCTCTTGATATGCAGTAAGATATCGCGAGGTGTAGCAAAATCCTGATACACCTGTACCATCGGTTCCGTCATGTGCGCGAGCATCATGGTGAGACACATGAACTCCTGGCGTGCAAGGGGCAGGGTACTAAATCCTAACAGTGCAGGATCTACACGAGTCTGACTAGGAGAGGCAGGTGGTGAGGCAACAGGCGAAAACGGCGTGGCATCATACATAGCGCGAACCGACAGAAAGTACTCGGGCAGCGATGCCAGCATCATATGCACGCTGGTCATCAAGGTTCTCAATCTCATCCAAAGAACTCGCAACATTTACGAGTAGCTCAAAATCTGGCCTAGGAGGTACAAAGCTGAGAGGAACTTTGGCAAACTGGTACTTGCGTAGATTTGCATTTCGAACTCCAATCCACCAAAGGTAGCACCACCAGGAGGGGGGTAGTCAATCCCTGCCTGCACAGGCCCCAGATAAGCACGGCATGCATGACCCAACTCAGAGAACACCATCACTCGCCTAGCCCGCCCCTTCGTATCTAGATTAGCCCGAGTGGCAGCCTGATCCATCCTACCGTACAAAGTGCGGTCCAAGGAGTCACCAGCTTTCTGCGCCTGGCGAATTTGGCGGCAACTCCGCACATCCATGCGCGAAGGTGTGGAGCCATCAAGCAGGTGCTCCCAGGATAAGCATCCCAGCGAGCGATTCGGGTAGTAGGGCAGGGGGGGAGGAAAAGGAGAAGGGCAGGAGGCTGCTCCACCGGTGGAGGTGGAGGTGGATTCAGGGAGGGGCCAGCAGCATCGCTGTGGACACTCGAGCAGCAGCAGCAGTCTCACGAGACCGCGTGTGGTAGCCAGCCAGAGCTCGCTCAGAAGGGTTGCGAACAAAGGGGAGGGGAGGAATCAAAGGACCAAGTGACGAGCTTCTCAGCAAAGTCGGCATAGCCAACTCAGGTACCGCAGGTGGATGCGGAGGAGCAGTCGGAGGCTTGTAGACAGGAGGAGGAGGAGGAGGAGGAGGAGCCGACTGGTGCTCAAACACCGGAGACTCAAAAAACACGAGTGGCAGTGGAAGGTGTGACTCCACCGAAGTCACCACTCCGCGCACTCTGTAGGTCTTCCTCTTCGTCGTCATCGTCATCCTCAGTGTAGTAGCCCATCTTCATGCTTATGGCGAGCCAGATCAGCATTGTCATACTCAAAACGGGCATCAGGAGGCGGAGGAGAAGACTTTTATTTGATGATCTGAGTCGAGACGCAGCATAGACGCATCAGAATATCCTCTACCTCAGGAAGGAGGCGTTGGACAAGAGGAGAAGGAGGGAGAGAAATGGAGGTTTGGTAGGGGGGGATGTCTTCCATGATGGCGGAAGGAGACTCATCTAAGGCAGCAGAGGCCGGCTGGCGCGCAATCATCAAGCCAATCAGTGGGAACACGAGTCTTGAACGGAAGAATGCGGTCGCAGCCATTGGATACAATGACGCTCTCCATACCGCGCGACCAAGACAAACCATTCTGTGGGGTTAGCTTTTCGAAGCCGGCAGGAGGCCCACGCGGAAGTTGCATTATAAAGCAGTGGTAGATCGAGATGAAGCCCAGAACCTATCAGCTATTAAGCACTTCTAAGAGTGGACAGAGATGTATGCAGCGGAGACAGACGCGCCAATCTATACACAGAGACGAGAATAACGTTACAAGCAAGGACGTACACTAAAGGACACCAGCGGTGGGCGAAGTGGATGCCTGTAACCTGGATAGACCCTAAGCCCGGATCTTGTCACCCTGACACCGTTTAACACAGGACATGTCAGGGAGAGACCGATAAGACACAGAGAGACAGGCAGTCAATAGGAAGCTGACACTGAGTCACTAAAGGATGACTCAGTTCTACGGGAAGCTATCACTATGGGAAGCTATCAGGGCCTCCCATAGTTCTAAGGGAGTACATAAGTAGTCACCAAGTCATAAAACGCTTGAGAGCACCGCAATTCATGCTGACAGAGTCCAAGGCGGCCTCGACAAAGCTGTCTGGGGCACTGCCTCCTTCCAAGGACCACTTTCTAGGCCATGGTACTTCAAGCTAACCTACGATGACGGCCAAGTCATTAAGCTCACCATGGCTGGACTCAAAAAACTTAACCCACTCCCCACAGGCACACAGAAGCCCCTACCACTCACACTTGTGCTCCCCTGCCTCAACCGTGCATGCAAGCATCCAACGCACACCATCCTGGCGTCTGAGGACAACCCATCCTGTGAAGTGTACCACACATGAGCACACTATTGCTCACCTCAACTCCTTACATTCCCTCCTACCTCAGGTGATGGTTAACACTGCGGAATATCGTGACAGCACCCATGCACTCACATGGGACTGCTTGCCCCGTTACGCACCAAATTTCACATCCCATTGGGCACAGCGATACAATGGCCAACCACCCCTCGCAGATGATTTACTCTGTCTTGGCCCATGGTACTATGGTGACCTCGATAACCCCCAAGGCCATGTCCTTCAACTCCCCACTGAATCTGTCCAACAGTACACTACACGCATTCACTTCCTCCAAGCTGCCTGGCACCACCAGCAAGCTGACCTGATCACAATTTTCAACAGGGTAGAGGAAACCAGGCGCATTAATGGAGCATACCCATACCCAGTGCATGTACCATATTTCACTCGTCGCCTACCTGACGTTGAACGCTGGACCCACCTGACTCACATGGTCTACATGCCACCACACATGGACCAAGGGTCAGGTTTAACAACCTATGGCGCCCACCCCTCCTCAGCCTTCCTGGACTTTGCTTCCAACCCCCCTCCCATCTACTACATGGCAAAGCGTCCTCGATTCATGGAATACATCACCCCACACACACACTCATGTTCCAGTGGTCTAGACACACTCTTACACAACCCACCATACCCACCGTCTGGTTTGGTTATGCAGGCTGTGTAGCAGACAGACAGCTTGCATAACCCAGACATGCCTTGTGCCTGTGATAGATGGACTAGTTACGACTAGCCAACAGGTTGTCATGTTTGTTTGTTAATCCATGCGGGAGGGGGGGAGGTACAAGAGGACATACGTCTTCATTCCTGGGACAATACACGTCCCAGTGATCACAACAGTTCTAGGGTTCTTTTTGTTTTTCTTGCTTCATGTTCCGAGTTGCGTTACATATACGCAACACGATCCCAAACTTACTTCAAAACAAGTTTGCAGCCACCACTGGGTTGCTGACTGGAAGCCTCTAGGAGGGACAGTCAGCACTTGCAATATGACCAGATGAGGATTTTCGCCCAGTTACATCAACTTCTTTCAACTTGGACACCACGACTTTTTCTACTGGCCACTGTATTACATGCCTCCAGATTTATTCGGCCGGTCCCATACTTGATCTTTGTTGACTATCAAGGTTTTACCTCTTTAAGTAATAGACATGGCTTTAGTTCCTTTCCGTTCCGACATACCCACCACCTACCTTTTATTCTTCACTCCGTGCAGAGGGGGGGGGAAACTAGGTGTGTGAGTCCTGCTTTACCATACTACAACACCAGAATGGATACACCTTCTGTACATACCTATTTGTGTATCCAGCAACATCAACCTCATCTGCTCGATACCAGCAGCAGGGGGGGGAAGGAGAGATTTCCAGATTTTTTTTTCTCTAACAGAATGACAATCAACTCTCCCCGTTACCACTTCTCTTTTTTCACTACACTCACTCCCATTCCGTAGTGAAGGGGGGGAATTGCAGTGGTAACATACCTATCCTTAGGAGCACGCATACAGCCGTGACAGCTGTCACACGCGATTGCGTGTTTACCTACGTAACACTAAAAGCAGGGGAAATACCTTGTACACGCACACACACACCAAGAGCAGACTCCGACCAGACCTGTGCCCAGGTAGCCCAGATCTGGCTGAGTCAACCCGCCATACATTTCCGCCTAGTGGCCAGCTACCCACAGCTACCTAGGATTACTCGGTTACACTTACGCGCCCAGGCCGCGTCACAAGCGCAGCTTGCGTGACACGCTGGCGCTTGTCTTAACACGAGACTGTTATCGGGCGCTTATCATAAACACGAGACAAAATAATGCAGTGCCGGGAAAGACATTGAGCATAACTCCTTTCGCCAGCACATGCAAAGCCATAGTTACGATCGTACCCTAAAGGACAGAAGAGTTGATAGTCGATTGAGACGACCGATTCTCTCTTATTCTACTATCAAACTCTTGTCCAGGTGCGTCAATGCTGTCGTCGGGATAGGTCACTGCTAGGCGCTACTTGCGCACCTGCCCCTTGCAGTGTTGGCCTTGTCGTGACACCAACCCGTCACGACAATCCAATACGACTGTCACGCATCATGAATAATTATCTTAGGCTCTTGCACCGCTTGACCCCTGTCGTGCATTGCAATCCCACCTTGCCGACCCTTTCCGGCAAGCTATGTAGACACTTGCGCGTTCACTTAGAAACCGCAGTTTTATCTTCTATTGTTCCTAGAACAAATTGTAACTCATTCTACTATCAAACTCTTGTCCAGAACCTCCACGGATTCAAAGTCTGCGTCTCCAAGCCCTTGTCGTTACCGACTCCCGGAAAACCTGTCTACCTATGGTCGCCTCCAGTACCCTCCCCGAGCATTGACAACCCCCGTCTGCCGGACTTCAGAAGGAGACTCCGGTCAACCCCTCTCCTTTCGCCTCGATTCCACAACTGCCGGCCGAAAGTCCAACCCCTCGGAACGGTGAGACGTCCCCGTCAGTACTAACGACGGTGCTTCCAACCCCTCGGTAACGCGGCTACCGGAGTACAGAACACCCCATCACTCGTGAGGAACTTCGTTCGCAACCCTCCAGCGGACGACATGCCTCACACCCCCATGATCAACACAGCCGTAGCAACCAGCCACTACAACTAGAGGCTCCACAAGCTGCGCAATCTGATCTACCAGAACCTGACTGGTACAATGCAGCCCTAGTAGTCAGCTTCCGACAAACTCCAGAAGCAGAGACACAAGCTAGCTCGCAGGCAATTTACAAACCCACATTTGATCCTTCCACTGACGGAACTGGGACAACAGCTGCAATCCCCCTACCCAGCGCTCGAGTATCACGGCACGTTACCCAAGCCCAGCATCAGGCATCACAAGACCTCCTCATGGATGAGATCAGCGATTTTCCTAAGCACGATTAATCGTGGAGGCACGATTATTAATGTTTCTTACGAAATGGTCCATCGTTTTCTCAGGTCTGGATGGGTAATGTTTTCGAGCTCGCGAAACCTTGGCCTGGGCATCGTTCATGCACGATTATTAATGTTTCCGGTCGACCCAAACGCTTGCTGCAGCATCGTGCAGAACGATTATTAATGTTTAGCATCGCCGTACTGTTGGCTCAGGCATCGCGCATCCCAAATCCCCCATCATGGCATGGGAGCATGCCTTGACCAGAACGCTGGTTGACACGCTGGATAGATTCCAGCCAGGTCATCCTGGGGGAGGCGAAAGGGGCTGGGGGAAGTTGAGGCCACGTACCCCAAGAAATAACCTCGTCAAATGGCTTCGTGAAACCTCGAGCTCGCTAGCTGTTACGCCCTCACGCACCACTAACTTCGCTGCTAGCTCTTGCTGAAACACCTAACCTTGCAGCTTCCCCGTCACAGCACTCGTTTCTCCTCCTCCTGCGCTGCCACTCTTCCTCTCTCGCTGTCTGCTTTTCCATCGCTTGCTCCCCGGCATCATGCTCCTCGCTAAATCTTTCAATCTACACAAGCATGGACCAGCACTCGGAGCTTCGAATCAGCGACAGGCACATGTTAAATACCAGTATTGACCAAACGTCAGTCGCTTATAAGCGCTCACTCTGAAGCTATTCCTCCACAAGGATTACAACTGCTGCTGTTGAATTGAATGCTTGACGTCCTTCTACTCGCTTCCGGCATCAATGCCTACAAATTTCGCGCTGTATGCGGATTTCCCCCGGAGCTCTAGATCTGACTGACAGCTGATCCCTGCTTTTTCCGCCTACCCTTTAATTCCAGCGCGGGCATAGCTGATAGCTAATGGGCATCGCATTTATTCCGACAGCAATCTGTCTGCTTCTTAGGAACCGAGCGAGTATTGGGTTAATGAGTCGGTGGGGCGGGAAGGGTCCGCTCGCGAGATACTGCGCCCAGCATGCTCCCTGGATGCTATTTCCCCTTGCCCTCTCACTTCGGGCAAACCTGAAAGGCATCGCATTGATTCCTACATCGCTGTGTCCGTTTTGCACGAATCAAGCTGCTCTCGGGTGGGCTGCCGTCGGCACGACGGGCGCACTGCCCTAGTCACTCGGGGAAGTCGACAGATCGCTAAATGCGTACGAGCGCAGCGGAATGCACGCGGAACGCACGCGGGTCCGCGATTAGTCATAGTCCTTTAATGACCTGGCACTTCTGACTCTAGCGGTAAGCCCTATACCCGCGTCGCGTGTAGCTCAGAATCCTGAGACATTTCGCCTACATTTCGCCTAGGCGGATTGTCGTCGAAATGTCTCAGACTTCTGTGATATTTCGACAGCATCTCGCCACGCACGGCGGCTTGTGCACGGTAATGAGGCGAAATGTTCGGTCTTCTGAGACTTTTCGCCTGTACTTCGCTTGCAGGGCGGTTTGGGCACGGTGGTCAGATAGGTCACATTTCCAGGAATATTTTCCAGGAGCATTTCTCAATTACATCAGGATTCGAGAAGATAGATTACATACATAATAAACTAACGTATGCATCCATTAACTTATTGATCTACCTATATATCTATGTAAGCATCCTTACACATGTACATCCGCTACATCCCATATATTTCCTCTATATCCATTAACCATAGATAGACAGCGAGCAAAAGACGACGAGCAGCCAAATTGCTGGCTGGAGCCATGTAGCTAATTAAGTTCAAGTACAAGTATATAGGCAGCCTGCAGGCAGCTATCCATTTGTCTACTCATGAAGACATACGCCCATATATCCACTAAGTAGAAACGTCCAAGCAAAGCTATACATCTATATATCTTCGCTGCTTCTAGTATATATTTCCATCTTCGGCATTTATAGTTCCTTCGTGGCAGCAATCTTCATCGCAGCTGTAGCATTTCCATCCATCCTCTTGCCCTGCAAGACATGCAGAGCAAGGCAGGCGTTAAAGAGCAAAGAGGGGCAGGGATAATGGCAAGGGGCAGGACAACAGTGATGAGCAGAGCAGGGCAAGCGATAGAGAGCACAGAGGGGCAGGGATAATGGCAAGGGGCAAGACGACAGTGATGAACAAGGGAGGGCAGGGTAGGTGTTAGGGAGTAAGGAGGGACATGGATAATGGCAAGAGGAAGGACGACGGTGATGAACAAGGGAGCGCAGGCGTTAGAGAGCGAAGATGGGCAGGGATAATGGCAAGAGGCAGGAGGACAGTGATGAGAAGAGCAGGGCATGCAATAGAGAGCGAAGAGGGGCAGGGACAATGGCAAGGGGCAAGACGACAGTGATGATCAGAGCAGGGTAGGTGTTAGGGAGTAAGGAGGGTCTGGGATAATGGCAAGGGGCAAGACGACAGTGATGAGCAGAGCAGGTAGGTGTTAAGGAGTAAGGAGAGACAAGGATAATGGCCAGAGGCAAGACGGCAGTGATGAACAAGGCAGGGCATGCAATAGAGAGCAAAGAGAGGCAGGGATAATGGCAAGGGGCAGGAGGACAGTGATGAGAAGAGCATGGCAGGCGTTAGAGAGCAAAGAGGGGCAGGGATAATGGCAAGGGGCAAAAGACGACAGTGATGAGCAGAGCAGGGAAGGTGTTAGGGAGTAAGGAGGGGCAGGGATAATGGCAAGGGCAGGACGATGGTGATGAACAAGGGAGCGCAGGCGTTAGAAAGCGAAGAGGGGCAGGGATAATGGCAAAGGGCAGGAGGACAGTGATGAGCAGAGCAGGGTAGGCGTTAGAGAGCACAGAGGGGCAGGGACAATGGCATGGGGCAAGACGACAGTGATGAGCAGAGCAGGGTAGGCGTTAGGGAGTAAGGAGGGACAGGGATAATGGCAAGAGGCAAGACGGCAGTGATGAACAAGGCAGGGCATGCAATAGAGAGCAAAGAGAGGCAGGGATAATGGCAAGAACCAGGCAACATTGATGAACAAGGGAGGGCAGGTGTTAGAGAGCAAAGAGGGGCAGGGATAATGGCAAGGGGCAAAAGACGACAGTGATGAGCAGAGCAGGGTAAGTGTTAGGGAGTAAGGAGGGGCAGGGATAATGGCAAGGGCAGGATGATGGTGATGAACAAGGGAGCGCAGGCGTTAGAGAGCGAAGAGGGGCAGGGATAATGGCAAGGGGGCAGGAGGACAGTGATAAGCAGAGCAGGGCAGGCGTTAGAGAGCACAGAGGGGCAGGGACAATGGCAAGGGGAAAGACGACAGTGATGAGCAGAGCACGGTAGGCGTTAGGGAGTAAGGAGGGGCAGGGATAATGGCAAGAGGCAAGACATCAGTGATCAACAAGGCAGGGAATGCGATAGAGAGCAAAGAGGGGCAGGGATTATGGCAAGGGGCAAGACGACAGTGATGAACAAGGGAGGGCAGGCGTTACAGAGCAAAGAGGGGCAGGAATAATGGCAAGGGGCAAGACGACATTGATGAGCAGAGCAGGGTAGGTGTTAGGGAGTAAGGAGGGGCAGGGATAATGGCAAGGGCAGGTTGATGGTGATGAACAAGGCAGGGCAGGCGTTAGAGAGCGAAGAGGGGCAGGGATAATGGCAAGGGGCAGGAGGACAGTGATAAGCAGAGCAGGGCAGGCGTTAGAGAGCACAGAGGGGCAGGGGCAATGGCAAGGGGAAAGACGACAGTGATGAGCAGAGCAGGGTAGGCGTTAGGGAGTAAGGAGGGGCAGGGATAATGGCAAGAGGCAAGACATCAGTGATCATCAAGGCAGGGAATGCGATAGAGAGCAAAGAGGGGCAGGGATTATGGCAAGGGGCAAGACGACAGTGATGAACAAGGGAGGGCAGGCGTTGCAGAGCAAAGAGGGGCAGGAATAATGGCAAGGGGCAAGACGACAGTGATGAGCAGAGCAGGGTAGGTGTTAGGGAGTAAGGAGGGGCAGGGATAATGGCAAGGGGAAGGACGACAGTGATGAATAAGGGAGGGCAGGCGTTAGAGAGCAAAGAGAGGAAGGGACAATGGCAAGGGGCAAGATTACAGTGATGAGCACAGCAGGGTAGGTGTTAGGGAGTAAGGAGGGGCAGGGATAATGGCAAGAGGCAAGACGGCAGTGATGAACAAGGCAGGGCATGCGATAGAGATTAAAGAGGGGCAGGGATAATGGCAAGGGCAGGATGACAGTGATGAACAAGGCAGGGCATGCGATAGAGAGCAAAGAGGGGCAGGGATAATGGCAAGGGGCAGGATGACAGTGATGAGCAGAGCAGGGAAGGTGTTTGAGAGCAAAGGGGGGCAGGGATAATGGGAAAGGACAGGACGACAGTAATGGGCAGAGCAGGGCAGGCGTTAGAGAGCAATGAAGGGCAGGGAGCACGGATAGGGGCAGGATGGTGATTAGCAGAGCATGGCCTGCGTTACAGAGCAATGAAGGGCAGGGAGGACGGCAAGGAGCAGGACACTGTCCTGTCACTGTCAGTGACGTGCAGAGCAGGGTATGCGCTAGAGATCAATGGAGGGCAGGACATAGACAGAAGCATATTACAGATGCAGTTACAGAGACGATGACAGAGACAATGACACAAACATAGACAGATGCACGTGGGCATTACCTATGCATGAATCAAGACACAATTCCCTATGCCACACTATTGTTGCGAAACCGCACCTACAAGCAAGCTTCAGTTATCACTTACGTTGTTGTCTAGCAGCCTCATGTGACAATGGAACATCAGAACTGGGAGGGAAGACAGAGCAATGGTCCCTGCAAATACAGAATGCAGGCATAGTTAAATTATGTAGCACCCTTTACTTCATTTTTGATGATAGGTTAAACCCTCTTCTCCTGTGTCAACAATGGCCAAGCGCTCAAGCAGACAGACAAGCAAGTAAACATGCGTGCAACAGACAGGCACGCAGGCAGGCAACCAAGCCACTTTTCCATGGGCTGAACACTCTATGCCTAGCACCTCCAAGCAGAAGTCACCATCCAGATAGTCAGCCAATCAGTCACTAGGGAGGAAGGGTTTTAGGGTTTGTAAGTCAGCAAGTAGTTGAGGTAGTCTGAAGGAACGGTTGAAGTTCCCAGGACAGGGCTACGTGAGGGTCCGTGGGGCCAAGTGAAGCACTGGATCGTACCACGAAGTGGTGTGTCAAGGCGGAGGGTACGGTGCACCTCCGAAGTCGTCAAAGCTGTCAGGTAAGGTTGGAGGACTTTTGCTACAGTCCAGTCGCGGCTGTGAATAGCGGCGAAGGGGATGTGCAGTGAGTCCATGAGGGCTTGCTGGACGTCGGAGAAGAGGAGGAAGAAGCGGGCTGCCAATGTGTTGTTGACAGGCTCATCTTGGAAGTAGTAGGCTGGTATGTTGCGGGACTGCATGTGCAACTTGTACGTGCCATAGTAGTGCACATGCAGTGGGTTCCGGTACACCCAGGTCTCAATAGTTCCTCATCCTGTACTGTGGGGCCGGCTGAGAGCATCGAGCATTGATGCTGATGGGAGGTCAAGAAGCGTAGTGCGCTGAGAGAACCAATCCAGGTGGCTTCCTCTTTCTCTGATGTGCTTGACGTGGTTGATGATGTCGCTGCTGCTGGATGTGTCAATGTACGCTCCAGAACTATGACGTTCAGTTGAGACGTGCAAGGACAAGTGAGCTGCAAGGCTCTTGCGGGAGGGGGCAAAAGAGCCGGTGAGCTCCCTCCTAGATGCCAATGAAGTCCAGGATCCAAGGGATTGGGTGCTCCTCTTGCTCCATATAGTCGTTGGTCCGTCTTCGCTATGGTTGACCTCCCAACTGGAAGGTTGGACATCCCCTAGCTCTCGGCGGCGACCAAGCATGGAGGGAGCTGCCTGGTTCGAGATACTGGCCTGAATGGCAAGTCCACGGTCAAAGCGCGACCTGTGGCAGTATGCTCTGCGCTGGACAAGTGGAGGAAAGGGTGCAATGTGAGTTTCTCTTGTGAAATGTCAGGTAGGGCAAAAATACCTGGCATGGCCATTAGTGGGGTCCCGATGAGGGCATCGAAGATGGTGTTGTTAGGGGCAATGAAAAAAGTTGCCCTGACGCTGATCTCGTTGGGGGTGTCGCTGCAAAAAATGACTGGCATTTGAATCTCCTTGGTGAGGGAGCTTTTGACGTCATTGAACGCAATCGTCTTGTGGTGGCATGGGAGAGGATCGTATCCCAATGAGTCCGCCATAGATTGCGAGATGAAGTTGAGACCACTGCCGGAGTCGACGAGGACCATGAGGTTGACGCACTGCAGGAGGCCAGTTGCGGACTTGAGCGAGAGGCCTGTCTGGTGGGACATGTTGGCCAGGTACGGTACACCGTAGCTGGGCTCTGTTCCTCGCAGCAAGGTTGCTATAGAAGGGCTCAGCTGGCCAGAAGCAGTGTAGTCGCGTACAAATGTGTCCACTGGGTTGTGCGTGACACAAGCTGCGCGCTGGGCTGTCTCAACTGCTGTGGCTCTGACCTGCAAGGCCTTGTTGAACTCGTGCAGGTTCTGCACTTCTCTGAACATCAAGATCCCGCCGCAAGACTGTCATCTCATCCATGAGGAGGTCTTGTGATGCCTGATGCTGGGCTTGGGTAACGTGCCGTGATACTCGAGCGCTGGGTAGGGGGATGGCAGCTGTTGTCCCAGTTCCGTCAGTGGAAGGATCAAATGTGGGTTTGTAAATTGCCTGCGAGCTAGCTTGTGTCTCTGCTTCTGGAGTTTGTCGGAAGCTGACTACTAGGGCTGCATTGTACCAGTCAGGTTCTGGTAGATCAGATTGCGCAGCTTGTGGAGCCTCTAGTTGTAGTGGCTGGTTGCTACGGCTGTGTTGATCATGGGGGTGTGAGGCATGTCGTCCGCTGGAGGGTTGCGAACGAAGTTCCTCACGAATGGCGAAGACGGTGTCATGCAACTGCTGGTTATGCTGTTGCTGCTGCAACTGCATCTGCCGATTGTGTTATTGTTGTTGCAATTGCATAACGATGTCTGGCCGTTGGTGCTGCTGCATACTGTTGTTGTTAGTGCCTCTTGTCTGCCCTTGGTAGTTGCCTTGAGTGCCCTGGTTGTTGCCCTGGTAACCTGCTTGATATCCACCCTGGGTGCCTTGGTTGTTGCCTTGGTAGCCACCTTGATACCCGCCACCAGTTCCTGCCATGCTTCCCTGGTTGTTGTTCCCTGGGTTGCCTGCTGGAAAGGGTCGTGGATTCTTCCCCTTGTACCTGGGGTTCTGAGGGGGTAGGAAGGATTGCTCTTGCACTGGAGTCTGTGGCTGTCTGGACTGCTGTGCTGGGGGGTTACGCATTTGTGTGTGCGGGCTGTGTTGTACAGCTCCCTGCAGTGAGCGGTAGTAAGGCACTCCAGATCTGAGCTGGTCCAAGGGTGGTGGTGGAGCGAAGCCTTGCTGGATTGTTGAGGTGCGCCAGATGGCGTACCGTGCTGGGTTCTTCGGGCTCCAGGATGGGTTGGGGGTCCCAGGGTTGTCCAGGTAGCAAGTGTCGGAACTGTGTCCAGTGATGTTGCATGTAGTGCAAACCGTGGAAGACTTGGGTTCACCGTTCTTGCCCTTGAGTGCACTTGGGTCCTGGGTGACGGGAAAAGCAGGCGTCTGGCGTGGCATGACAGTTGGCCTCTGTGTCGGTGGTTTAGAGACACAGAGCAGCATGCCTTGTGCTGTCATATCGTCCCTCTTGGATGCCTCAGTTTGGGCAATGCCAGATAGCCTTTCCAGGGTGTGCTGGTCTTGGTCAAGCTTGTAGAGCTTGGCGATTGCCCAGCAACCGAGGGGGGTGACATCCTTGTAGCTGCCAAAGTTCTCCTTCAGGGTGGGGGCCATGCGATCAAGTAGTTTGGCCACCTTGGCCATGGCCTTCCGGTAATGGGGCTGTCCAGCCCGGATATCAAACTCCTCGTACTTCTTTGTGAATTATGACATCAAGATGCGAGGCATGGGGTATAAGAGGCATGCATTGTCGTAGCAGTCAAACTTCTCATACTCCTCCTTGGCGTCGAGGGGGGTTACCTTGAGTGCGAGTGCTAGTCCAGTTTTGACCAGCTCGTAGAAATGAATGAGCTTCAGCTTCCAAGTGGCTGGGTTCATGATCGGTTGACCATGCTCGTTGACTTGGAGGGCTCCATTCAAGGAGTTTTGTGTCTGGAGAGCATTGCACTCCTGGATCCACGCGGCTCTGTTGTCTGTAAACAAGACGAATGGTTGAGAGTTCTCATAGACTTGCACCATCATCTGTTCCCACAACTCCTCCACTGTAAGGTCCCTCTTGATGTTGATAATGTAGCTCTTCATCATCAGAAGCCAGGCTTTGGTGTGTGACACGCTGCCGCCGTGTAGCTGTGATCCTTTTGTTGGAAGTTGCCATGATAGGACGGAACCGACACCGATCATGAGTGCGACGTGACGTTCGCCATCATTGCTATCAGCGTCGCTCACATCCCCTTGAAAGTCTGGTGGAGGTGGTCCCTGATCCTCTTCAGGAGGTGGGGGTGGTCCATTGTCAGAGTCCGGTGGGCTGGGGGGTTGGCCTCCCGGTTGATCAGGTGGTCCTCCAGTATCTGCTTCATCATCGGGGACACCGTCACTGTCAGAAGAATTGGCAGGATCACCCCCTGGATTACCTCCTGGTCCATGCGGTGACTGACTGGGGTGGGATTCACTGTTATCGGAGGAGCTGCTTGACCCGTTGCCGGAAGGTTGGCTTGCAGGAAGCTGGTTGGCTGGTGAGGGATCGGGAAGCTGTCGGGGAGTGCGGGCAAGTCTTTTGCTGGGGCTTTCTACTTCCTCTTTTGAGCTGAAAAGGTTGTTGGTGGTCATGTGTGGAGGACCTGCTGCTTGAGTCGCAGTTGCGCCAGTGAAGGTCTCCTGAGGGGTTATAAATTCCTGCAGGGGACTGTGCACTGGCGGCTGTGACGGAGTGGCAGACGGTCGCTGGACTGGGGACAATGGTGGGTACGCATTGTCCTCAGCTTCCTCATTGACGGCAACGCGAGAAGGCGGGGTGGTCAGCAATGGCCGTTGTGAGCTTCCAAGGGCTAGGCGCATTCCACTCTGCCCGCTCCAAGGCTTGAGTGGTGTGGGTGATGGCTGAAGGTCTGATGGAGTGCTTAATGCGTGTAGAGTTCCACAGAATTGTCTTTTGGAGGTGCCTAGTAGCTGCGCGATCTGGGCTGGGGGCTGGGGGCTGATAGTAGAAGGCTGGGGGTCGAGGGTTGAAGGCTGGGGGCTGATAGCGGAAGGCTGGGGGACGAGAGGTGAAGGCTGGGGGCTGATAGTGTCAGCTGCTGTGGCTGAGGCTGGTAAAGTGGTGGCAAGTGCCATAGGAAGGGGGATGTCGATCTCCGATGACTCCCCCTCGTACCAGGGGTGGCTGCCCCCAGTGGGAGGGTGAATTGGGGATCGTTAGGGGGATGGTTGGGGTAAGTATGTTAATGGGGTTATGCATATGCAGTTGTGCTAGTTGATTTGTGATGGAATGTTCAGAATAAGTGTTACTTATGTCTGAAAGGGCTTGTCGGGCGTCTGATTGAGCTTGTGCATGATCAGTTGCGTCTGAGCGCGCTTCTGCTTCTGCAGCAGCTCTGACTTGTCCTCTTGTTCCTCGCATTGTGTGTTGTGTTAGATGTTCAGGGGTGGGTTTGTTCCACGTGTGTATCAAGGCTTGTGTCTTGATGTGTACCTGAAGGAATGTGTATGTTGGTAGAGCAGCGCAGATGTGTCTGGCTTGGTTTCTTCAGAAGTGTAGTCCTGAAAGAAGGTGTGGTGGAGCAGAGGTCCAATAAAAAACGGCGGCCCTTCGCCGTTGCTTCTTTGTTTTTTTGTTAAGTGGGTGGTCGCGAACAGTAGTGCAAGTAAAAAAAGGCGGCCTAACGGCGTGCTGTTTGAAAGATGCAGATGGCGTATTCGTAACAGCAGTGTACCCAAAAATTGGGCAGCCTTACGGCGTGTGTTTTGGAAGAGTGTGGATGCTGTATCCGAAACAGGGATTCAACTCCAATCGGGCGGCCCTCCGCCGTGCCGGATGGCGTATGCGATAGGTCTGAGGTCAGAAAGTGCGGGAGATGCCCGTACCTAGCGAGGTGGTGGGTAGTCTCCTCCGAAGAACTTGAGATCAGGTAGTCCTACGCACGGTGGGAAAGGGTGGGCAACTGATTAGTATGAAGCAGTTGGTCCAATTGAATGGGTGATTTGTCTGGTTAATGGATGCAAATGCTGGTATGAGTTGGAATGTATGGGTATGTCGGTATCAGCAAGTCGTCGGTATCAGCAAGTCGTCAGTATCAGCAACTCGTCGGTATCAGCAAGTCGGTAATAGCCGTCTCGATGTTCAGAAGTACGGTACCGGTACTGTCTCTGAATTGAGAGGGCGGGCTCAAATTGACTAGGTTATGTGATTGGTTCTCTGTACAGCAAATGCGGTTGCCGGTGTTGGGGAGATCACAAAGGCAGGGATCAGAGTAGTTCTGATGTGGAAGTCTTGGGTGGGGAACCGCAAGGTGGGTGGGGTTCTTGAATCCTCTAGGGGCTGCTAGTGAGTTGCGTCTACTCGTACGTAGGAGGAGCAATGGAGGACAAGTGCGCCCGATCTATAGTTGATCAGTATAGTTATGGAGTCGGTATGTGTGTTGTTAGAATGGGATAATTAGTTCCAGACTATGGTCACAGCAGGTAGGTTGGGTAAATTAAGTCCAATCTATATGTGTACAGACTTTGTCCAATCAGCAGCAAAGGGCTATGGGTTCGCTGCCTCAAAGTGATCGCTTTGCTTGCTGGCTCAATGTGTGAGAAAGCGTCCCTAGGGTATGTCCCGTGGGTAGCTTTGTGTCTGTCCAGAAAAACAATCTAAAGCCCTGGCAGGGAGTACCAAGTGATGGGGTGTTCCGTACTCCGGTAGCCGCGTTACCGAGGGGTTGGAAGCACCGTCGTCAGTACTGACGGGGACGTCTTACCGTTCCGAGGGGTTGGACTTTCGGCCGGCAGTTGTGGAGTCGAGGCGAAAGGAGAGGGGTTGACCGGAGTCTCCTTCTGAAGTCCGGCAGACGGGGGGTGTCAATGCTCGGGGAGGGTACTGGAGGCGACCGTAGGTAGACAGGTTTTCCGGGAGTCAGTAACGGGCTTGGAGACGCAGACTTTGAATCCAATTGATAGTAGAATGAGTTACAATTTGTTCTAGGAACAATAGAAGATAAAACTGCGGTTTCTAAGTGAACGCGCAAGTGTCTACATAGCTTGCCGGAAAGGGTCGGCAAGGTGGGATTGCAATGCACGACAGGGGTCAAGCGGTGCAAGAGCCTAAGATGATTATTCATGATGCGTGACAGTCGTTTTGGATTGTCGTGACGGGTTGGTGTTACGACAAGGCCAACACTGCAAGGGGCAGGTGCGCAAGTAGCGCCTAGCAGTGACCTATCCCGACGACAGCATTGACGCACCTGGACAAGAGTTTGATAGTAGAATAAGAGAGAATCGGTCGTCTCAATCGACTATCAACTCTTCTGTCCTTTAGGGTACGATCGTAACTATGGCTTTGCATGTGCTGGCGAAAGGAGTTATGCTCAATGTCTTTCCCGGCACTGCATTATTTTGTCTCGTGTTTATGATAAGCGCCCGATAACAGTCTCGTGTTGAGACAAGCGCCAGCGTATCGCGCAAGCTGCGCTTGTGACGCGGCCTGGGCGCGTATGTGTAACCGAGTAATCCTAGGTAGCTGTGGGTAGCTGGCCACTAGGCGGAAATGTACGGCGGGTTGACTCAGCCAGATCTGGGCAACCTGGGCACAGGTCTGGTCGGAGTCTGCTCTTGGTGTGTGTGTGCGTGTACAAGGTATTTCCCCTGCTTTTAGTGTTACGTAGGTAAACACGCAATCGCGTGTGACATCTCCCTGCAATCTTACGAGATAGGGCGATATATTGTATGATTAAAGATAACCAGATCAAGATAGTGATTTCTATATTTTGAGTTGTGGGGGCGTGGGCCTGGAGGAAGGGCTGCGTAGGGCTGAGATCATGTCAGTAGCTGAAGTGGGCTGGACCTGGAGGAGGGGCAGCTTAGGGCTGAGATCATGTCAGTACTACCGGTACAATAATTTATATATGCCTTGACTCCATGATGCGTATGAGTATGAGCCATACTGGCCTCAATGCACTCGAAAGTCACCGGAACAGAACAGAACTTGGGGAAATGGGGACCGCTGAGGAGCCCTCCCCTACATAGTTACGCTTTTGTCAGCCGTAAGCCGTCAGCTGTCGGCCGTCTGGCCTCAATGCACTCGATAGTCATATGGACGAGTGCATTGAGGCCAGTATGGCTGACTATGGGATGTGGGGCTAGATTCGATAATGCATGCTGTAGAAGAATATAAGTTATATAAGTGAAGTTTGTCCAGGCCTCCAGGGGGCAGCCAATTCAGCTATAGGGAGTAAACGGTTTACCTTATAACAGTTGTCACTTTCACTATATCGCAGGGACCTGGAATTGGAAGTCGGTGATCAGCAAAAAACCATGTAACAAGTCAAATTCAAATTCGCCAAACGATCACCAGGGTTCCTACTAGGAAGCAGGATTGTTCAAAACGTTACTTTTCCCGTCTCAACCACAGATCCACTACATTGCAAACGTTGATGATGGCTCATGATTCGTAGATTTGGGCCCACAAAGTGGATTTTGATTACAGTTGCATCTCAAAACAAAATCTACGTTTCGTGGGCCTAAAGCCACGAATCACGGGCCATCATCAACGTTTACATGCATTTTGAAGTGCCCTTGGACAACCCTGCCTGCTGGGTAGTCTACTTGGTAGTCTTTGTATGTGTTTTTACAGTCCAGGGGTAGCCAAATAGGCAAATGGGACTTGCCAAACCTCAAAAGACAGGAAAGACAATTTGAGAAACAAGCAATTGTGAACTGAACCCCAACACATTGTAAACGTGGGCCCGGAGTTCGTGCTATGAAAAAATTTAACTTCACATTTCTTGTCACATTTATTATTAAATAAAGTCTACATGTCTAATACAGCCGACCAGCATGTTGGCACCTGGGATACTTTTTCAGCAGCTCAGGCCATTGCACGAAAAGCAAGTCAGCGATGCCAGTCTTGTATAAGATGAGGCCTGATAATGACAGCTTGCGGGTGCGTGCAATGCTCTCAACATACACAATCTTGCAAGGTAGCATGCCAAAGGTCCTGTGAGGTGAATGGGAAAATGAAAATTGAAAATGGAAATTGTGAACTGTGAAAATGGGAATTGTGAGGCGAAGCATAGAAAATTACATTGCATAATACTATAATAGTCATATCCCGTTTCGACGAATGGCTCGATGGTAGAGCTCGTTGAAACAAGAGGGTGCGGGGTTTGAATCCCTACAGGTGCGCTTTAGTGTTAGCGGTCGCTGTAAGCCGCCAAGGTAAAGGGGCAGCCTGTTATATACCGCCGTAAGACGGGGCTTCCTTAATACCACGCCCTACTATATATAGGGAACGGCAACTAATATTAGTGTTTGAAAAACTAATAATAACTAATATTATTACTGTGTCACAAAAACATTGGCTTTTCAAATAAATTCGAAATTCTGGCGAGACGGCTCGTCCGACTAATATGATTTATTCACTAATATTATATAACATATCTGAATCCTACTTATAAGTAGGGAACGGCAATATGATATTATGTCATCATATGATATCATATGATGCCAGCAGTCTGACTAGGCTAAAGTTACCATTTAAATACAATATCATATGATGCAATTTGTATAATTATATGATATCATTCTCACTTTTGGCCAACATCATAAGATATGCCGATCCCTACTTATAAGCCTTACACCCGGGGGGTTGTTGGGGGAGGATGTGGAGAGGCGCAAGCCGTTAATCGTCTCCAATTTGGTCGGAAGTCCCAAAACTGCTGAAAAAGGTGAAAACAAGTGCCTGGGGGCTTCTTGATGACCCCCTGCGTATACTAGTATTTTACAAACCAAAAACATTTCCAATCAGCTCTTTCTCACCTCATCACAGCTGCTGCAAGGCACACCGGTATGCAAGTTCCTATACATATATATATATATATATATATATATATATATATATATATATATTTAATAAACAAACGGTTTCAATCAGCTCTTTTCCACCTCATCACTGCTGCTGCAAGGCACACAGGTATGCAAGTTCCTTATATATATATAATATATGTAGCAAACAAACATTTTCAATCAGCTCTTTCTCACCTCATCACTGCCTCTTAAAGCACACACGTACGCAAGTTCCTTTAATATTTAAAGGGAACGGCTTTTTAGTTAATATTAGTGAATGAACAATATTAGTGAATGAACAATATTGGTTAATGTTAATTAATATTAGTCGGCCGAGCTGGGTCGAGCCTAGTTTTCCAAACACTGATATTAGTTGCTGTTCCCTATATATTGAACCAACACACATTTTCAATCAGCTCTTTCTCACCTCATCACTGCTACTGCAAGGCACACAGGTTTGCAAGTTCCTATATATATATTTAGCAAAATAAAATGTATTTTTAGCAAACAAACATTTTCAATTAGCTCTTTCCCACCTCATTGCACCTGCTTCTTTAGAGCACACAGGCATGCAAGTTCCTTATATATAATATATTTTAACAAACAAACATTTCCAACCAGCTCTTTCTCACCTCATCACAGCTGCAGCAAAGCACACAGGTATGCAAGTTCCCGGCCCGTTGACCAAGATCTGGGGACGTGAAGAGGGGGAGTGGTGTGGTGGGGTGTGGTGGGGCAGGGTGGGTGAGGTGAGGAAGAGAAGGTTACTTTTTAATTGTGTTATCTGGGAGCAATCACCGGGATTGGCAAATGGAACAGCTCATGTTCCATGTATTCATTCATTCATGTATTCATCCATTCATTCATGTATTTATCCACCCATTCATTCATGTAGGTATCCATTTTTCTATTCATTCATGTATTCATTCATTCATTTATGTATTCATTCATTCATCCATTTATGTATTCATTCATTCATGTATTCATCCATTCATGTATTCATTCATCCATTCATGTATCTATCCATCCATTCATGTATTCATCCATCCATCCATCCATCCATCCATTCATTCATTAATGTATTCAATCATTCCCACTTCTCTGCTCTTAGGAAGTGTCCCATCCCATCCCAGTCCATCACGTTGCGTCCCATTGTATCCCATCGCCTCCCACCCTATCTCACCCCGACCCACCCCACCACATACAGCTAACCCACCACCTGGGGGCTTGCAGTACAGACAACTGCAAAAGCATGGAATGTCGACTTCAATGTGGTGCCCACAGAGGTGACATAGGACTGCCCTACTTCTCCAGCCCACCCCACCCTACCCAATCGCATCCCACCCCACCTCACCTGTCGCATCCCATCCAGCTAACCCACCAGCTGGGGGCTTGCAGTATAGACAACCACAGAAGCTTGGAATGTAGACTTCAATGTGGTGCCTACAGTCGTGAAAGAGGACTGCTCCACTTCTCCAGCCCACCTCACCCTACACCATCGCATCCCACCCCACCTCACCCTACCCAATGGCATCCCAACCCACCTAATCCCACCCCTTTGCATCCCATCCAGCTAACCCACCAGCTGTGGACTTGCAGTATAGACAACCGCGAAAGCATGAGATGTCAACTTCGGAGTGGTGCCCACGGAGGTGACATGGGACTGTCCTACTTCTACAGCCCACCCCACTCCACCCTACCCAATCACATCCCATCCCACCCCGTCGCATCCCATCCAGCTAACCCACCAGCTGTGGACTTGCAGTATAGACAACCGCAAAAGCATGGAGTGTCGACTTCGGAGTGGTGCCCACGGAGGTGAAATAGGACTGCCCCACTTCTACAGCCCACCCGACACTACCCAATCACATCCCATCCCACCCCGTCGCATCCCATCCAGCTAACTCACCAGCTGTGGACTTGCAGTATAGACAACCGCGAAAGCATAGAACGTCGACTTCAACGTGGAGCCCACGGAGGTGAAATAGGACTGCCCCACTTCTCGGCTCCTAGGAAGCGTTAAAAGTTCATAATCCTACAGCAGCAATTGTTGGGTTCAATTGATGAATTTACAATTCAAACAAACGAGAAATAGGACCGTCCCACTTCTCGGCTCCGGGGAAGAGTTAAAAGCTCATAATCCTACAGCAGCAAACGTTGGATTCAATTGATTATTTTTCAATTCAAACAGAGGTGATATTGAATTGCCCCTCTTCTCTGCTCCTAGGCAGGGTGACAAGCTTGTAATCCTACAGCAGCAAACGTTGGATTCAATTGATTATTTTTCAACTCAACCAGAGGTGACATTGAACTGCCCCTCTTCTCTGCTCCTAGGCAGGGTGACAAGCTCATAATCCTACAGCAGCAAACGTTGGATTCAACTGATTATTTTTCAATTCAAACAGAGGTGATATTGAATTGCCCCTCTTCTCTGCTCCTAGGCAGGGTGACAAGCTTGTAATCCTACAGCAGCAAACGTTGGATTCAATTGATGATTTTACTACTCAAACAGAGGTGATATTGAATTGCCCCTCTTCTCTGCTCCTAGGCAGGGTGACAAGCTTGTTATTCTACTGCAGCAAACGTTGGATTCAATTGATTCTTTTTCAACTCAAACAAATGAGAAATAGGACCGCCCAACTCCCCTGCTTCTGGGAAGAGTGACAAATTTGTAATCCTACAGCAGCAAGCATCGGATTCAATTGATTATTTTTGCTTCAATTCAAACAGAGTTGATGCGAAGCTGCCCCACTTCTCTGCTCCTTAGCAGGGTGACAAGCTCATAACACTACAGCAGCAAGCGTTAGGTTCAATTGATAAACATTCAATTCAAACAGAGTTGATGTGGGGCTGCCCCTCTTTTCTGCTCCTAGGCAGGGTGACAAGCTCATAATCTTACAGCAGCAAGTGTTGGATTCAATTGATTAATTTCAACTCTATCGACTGCCTACCCAATTCAACGCGAGTCCTCGAAAGTCCCCTTTAGGTTTTCTTGTGAGTAGACCGCCCACCATTGCGACTGCCTCAACCTCAGGGGCCCACTGAGCATATGGTTGGCTAGACCTCACCTTAGTAAGGTCATGTACAAGCGGTGCAACCAAAGGTTGCCATAGGGAGTCTTGTAATTCACTAAAACAGATTAAATAACTCAGTGGGAAGGATATAGGGAGTCACAACTGCCTTAGATAAGATCAACTGCATTAGATAAGATCAATTGCCTTTGATAAACAGAGCGAGGTGAGGTGACATTGGGCTGCCCCTCTTACACCCTACAGCAGCAAGAGTTGGATTCAATTCAGAAAGCTTCAATTCAAACAGATTTTATGTGGGGCTGCCCCTCTTTTCTGTCCCTGGGAAGCTTTAAGAGCTCATAATCCTACAGCAAGCGTTGAATTCAAGTGATTGATATTCATTTCAAACAAATGTGAAATAGGACTGCCCCACTCTTCTGCGTCATAATACCTAGCTAAATACAATCCTACTGCAGCAGGAAGAAGTACCAATAAGGTACGGAATGCTGACCCCCAAAACTGGACTATCCACTTATTATTATTTTGATGATGATGATGATGATGTTGCTCATAGTTTTTCTTCTGTGCCATGAGCAGAAGCTTCTAGGCAGCTCCCCTGACTTGCTATTCCGCCAATCCTAACACGACATAGTGCACCTTGTCCAGAAGAGCTGAAATCTTTGGGTGTGGCACAGTGGCTGGCTTGGGGAGCTGTCTAGAAGCTGGTGAGAAAAGCCGAAAAGAAAAAACTTGATGATGCTCCCTGGTTTGCATGGGTATCGCACATGAGGACTTGGAATTGGAAGACCGTGAGCAGCCTAGAGTTTACTGAACAATTTAAATGCAGCGTAGCCTGCGACGCTGAAACTTGGCGGATAGTGATCGCGACGGAGCGACAGGTGGCAACGGAAGCGAGTTAGTTACGAGACCCTTGGCTGACGTGTCAGGCTTCATCACGGTCAGATGGTCGGTCGGTCGGTCGGTCGGTCGGTCGATCGGACAGACAGACAAATGGGTAACCCTGGGGGCTCCCGCCCCCTTGAAGAGGGGGCTCCTCCCAAAACCATGTAACAATCCAATCCACCTATATCCGGACTCTGCCCTCAACCAGAATTGTATCCCAGCTCAGAAAGTGGGTTACCTGGTAGCTTCATGGGTTTGGACCTCCTCCAGAAACTGAGTCCTGGTAGCTTTAGTAGGGCCGCCCTGGGGTGTTCGGCAGTGTTTCATATTTCAACGACGCGTCGCCATTCCGTCGCCATTCTATAGAATGCTACACCCCCCAGACCCCCCGATATCTGGACGCGCTGTGCCCCGACCCCCCCAGGCTCCGCGCTTCGCGCTCCGCCATGCGATGGCTACGCAACTAAACTGAAATCAGGGTTGAGTAGCCCGAGTAGCTACTTAACCTGGACTACATAAATCTGAAATAAAAAACACAGGTGTTCGGGGGTAGCGCCCCCCGAGAGCTGGGGAGTCAAGGGTCCCAGGTAGCGAACAATTGGCCAAAACGGGGTCTCAGGTAGCGATCGGGATTTGAAGCAGAAAACAAAATCTCTGCCCCCAACCCAACCCCAGACATGTCTGTACTATGATTTACTTGTTCAAATTTTAGATCATTTGAACCTGATCTGAATAACCTGATCTGAAATGCTATTTGCAAGAACCTGATCTGAAATGCTATTTACAAGAACCTGATATGAAATGCTATTTGCAAGAAGTTTGATTCTTGTCACAATAATATTGTGAAAACAGAGTAAAACCGACCCACCGGCTCCTTCGCTATTCCCGTTGCTGATACCACTGACGAGCTTGCAGCACTAGTTCCAAAAGATGCTTCCAGGGCAGCCGTTCGCTGGCTGCTCATTTTGTCGGTGTCCGCAGAGACGTAGCATCGAGGGTGGTAGTTTTTCTTGTCCATGCCGCTCACTAACTTCAACATCTCCGCTGTGTGGCCGCCTGAGAATAAAGAGAAGCAACGTCTGTTTTCAATTATCAAGTATGCATGCGTGCATGTGTCTGTGTGACAAGCGTCAGGGATGGTAGTTTTTCTTGTCCATGCCGCTCACTAACTTTAGCATCTCAGTTGTGTAGCCGCCTGAGAATAAAGAGAAGCAACGTCTGTTTTCGAAGAACAAGTATGCATGCATGTGTGTGTGTGTGTGTGTGTGTGTGTGTGTGTGTTACAAGCGTCAAGGATGGTAGATTTCTTGTCCATGCCGCTTACTAACTTCAGCATCTCAGCTGTGTAGCCGCCTGAGAATAAAGAGAAGCAACGTCTGTTTTCGAAGAACAAGTATGCATGCATGCATGTGTGTGTGTGTGTGTGTGTGTGTGTGTGTGTGTTACAAGCGTCAAGGATGGTAGTTTCTCTTGTTCATGCCGCTCACTAACTTCAGCATCTCAGCTGTGTGGCCACCACAGAGTAAAGAGAAGCGATGTCTGTTTTCAAGTATGCATGCATGTGTGTTTGTGCGTGTGTTTGTGAACAAACATTGAGAGTGGGAGTTTTTCTTGTCCATGCCACTCACTGACTTGAACGTCTCGACTGTGTGGCCGCCTTGCATGTGTGAGTTCTCTTAGTGTGGGATACGTGATGGGCGTGCATGTTGCATATGGGCATGCATGTTGTATGTGGGCATGCATACTGTGCATGGGCATGCATGTTGTACATGCGCATGCTTGCTATTATGAGCTTGCATACTCTGCATGAGCACTCTTGTCTTGTATGAGGTTGCATGCTGCAAATGGGCATATTACAAATCATTAATTTATATTTAAAAAATGGGGGGAAAATGATTTGCTCGCGATATCATCTTGTTCCTGGTAAATTTATTTTGTACGTCCTAAAACGGTGAGCAGCCAAATTGCTGCTCGGAGCTACGTTACCACGTTCAAGTTCAAGCTGTTAATGGGCAGGCACGCAGTCTCTGAGCATGCATTCATGCATGCATGCAGAACACACGTCAGAATGGTGTAAGAAAAAGGGAAGCGATGGTACCACACCAGCAATACAAGTGGTTAAGGCGGGTGGTAGAAGGAGAGGTATGAACGGGTTAGAGGGCGTTCTAGGCGACGACGGGTGGTCACTATGCAGCGGTTATGCAGTATTCTGGCTTACATGCTGCAGACAGACATGCATTCTGTACATGGGCATGCATGCCAATGTACTCTAAGCAAGCCCATATGCTGCATGCATGCTGATGTTCTGCATGTTTCCCAGTGCACTGCATGCAGATTTACATCCTTGGAGCCCTTGTGTAACACCCCTTACCTGATCCTAGGACGACCATGGTCTTGGCTGGACCATCTCGTTCGATCTCAAACTTTCCGAACACTCGAACCAGGATGATGACCGCGAACATCTCCACCATCACGATAGAGAAGAAAATAAGCAGCAAGTACTTCAAGAAAGGCGCTTGCGCTCTCTTGCCCTCCTCTCCGTAGTCGTCTTCTTGAAGAGTCAGCGCATCGACGTTCACGCGCATGCGCGATAGAACGCTGTAATCAATGTTCAACCTTGTCTTCATGATGCCGGGTTGCTAGAGACGAGAGGTGGTGCAATTGGGGATAACACCCGACTGCTGTCAGCTAGCGTTGAATAAAGGTAGCACTGGATTTAAAGGGCCTAAGAGGCTGCTAGGGGGAGTGGCCTAAGCGCCGCTGCTGTTGAGAATGGGTTGGTCCGCGACACTACCTACGGACTTCCGTTCCTTTACCCGGGCGATTAAGTGGATGAATAAGTCGATCAGGTGAAGGGCAGAGAGCGTAATCTATGCAAATTAGCAAATGATAAGGTGCAAGTTATCAGGGTCGTACTGTGGTTACAAGTGGAGCAGTTGGGGCAAGGGACATGGTCTCAATTGGGTCACATGGGCCCCTGCATGCCTGGAAAGAACCAAACTTTGGCCCCGGCCCGCGCCCCCCCGCCCCGGAGCTCCCCCCCGGGCCTGCCACAGCATTCTGTCATGCCTACAGTGTGACCTTCGCACGAGGAGTTATCTGACGTGATCACTTGCCAAGGCCAAGTTGGCCTGGTCCAACGAAACGCGACATAAAAAACATATCCTTGACCGTCCTTGTCTTGTCACTACCCAATAACTGGATTCCGCAGACCCGCACAATGTCTGCGTCCTCCCCGCTTCCGTTAGATGTAATGACTGATGTCGTTCTACGCACCCTTCAACTAGACTCCCCCATAGGCGATGTATGCACCGTCTGTCGCGCCTGGCAGTCTATCGTCTCGCAAAACCTTGGCCAGATCTTACTCCACAGACGAAATGGCGATGTGCCCGATGCCATCTCGCATGCCCTTCGGCACGGCAAGGTCGACGTTGCAACTTGGCTAGTCTCGAGGGCGGCATCGTTGAAAGACTACAATATCGCCCTGGTGATAGTAGTTGCAGGACGACAAACAGAGCTGGCTAGGCGTCTGCTTACTGCCCCACAGCATGCCGCCCATGCAGATTTCTGTAATGGGGAGGCACTAGTTTATGCGGCAAGGAATGGCAGCAGTGAGGTGGTGCGCATGTTGCTGGATGCCCCACTGCATGCCGCCCAAGCTGACTGCCAATACGGGGAGGCTCTGGTGCGCGCAGCATATAATGGCCACAGTGAGGTGGCGCGCATGCTACTAGAATCCCCACAGCATGCTGCCCGTGCTGACAGTCAACATGGGTTGGCTCTGTTGCGTGCAGCATATAATGGCCACAGTGAGGTGGTGCGCATGTTGCTGTACGCCCCACATCATGCCGCCCGTGCTAACTGGGAAGATTCATGGGCTCTGTTTCATGCCGCAAAGAATGGCCACAGCGAGGTTGTTTGTTTGCTGCTGGATGCCCCAGATTATGCAGCCCATGCTGACTGTCATGGCGGGAGAGCACTAGTGACTGCGGCAAGGAATGGCCATAGCAAGGTTGTGCGCATGTTGCTCGATGCTCCACAGCATGCCGCCCACGCTGACTGTTTAGATAGCAAGGCTCTGGTGCTTGCTGCAGAGAATGGTCACGGTGAGGTAGTGGTCATGCTCCTTAATGCCCCACAGCATTCCGCCCATGCTGACTGCAAAAATGGGAGAGCACTTGTGAAAGCAGTGGAGAATGGCCACGGCGAGGTATTGCGCATGTTGCTGGCTGTTCCGCAGCATGCCGCCCATGCTGACTGTCAATATGGGTGGGTTCTTGCGGTTGCTGCAGCGAATGGCCAATGTGAGTTAGTACACATGTTGCTGAATGCCCCACAGCATGCCGCCCATGCTGACTGTCAAGATGGGGGAGCACTAGTGGATGCAGCAAGGAATGGCTACTGCGAGGTTGTACACATGTTACTGGATGCCCCTCAGTATGCAGCCCATGCTGACTGTCGAGATGGATTGGCTCTGGTGTATGCGGCATCTCGCGGCCACAGTAAGGTGGTGCGCATGTTGCTGACGGCCCCACAGCATGCCGCCCATGCTGACTGTCGAGATGGGTTGGCTCTGGTGTATGCGGCATCTCACGGCCACAGTGTGGTGGTGCGCATGTTGCTGGATGCCCCTCAGTATGCAGCCCATGCTGACTGTCGATATGGGTTGGCTCTGGTGCATGCGGCATCTAGCGGCCACAGTAAGGTGGTGCACGTATTGTTGGCGGCCCTACAGCATGCCGCACAGGCTGACTGTCAAGATGGGGGAGCACTAGTGGATGCGGCAAGGAATGGCCACTGTGAGGTAGTACACATGTTGCTCGATGCCCCTCAGTATGCTGCCCATGCTGTCTGTCAAGATGGGAAGGCTCTCGTGGATGCAGCAAGCAATGGCCACTGTAAGGTAGTGCACATGTTGCTCGATGCCCCTCAGTATGCCGCCCGTGCTGACTGTCAAGATGGGGAGGCTCTCGTGGATGCAGCAAGAAATGGCCACATTGAGGTGGTGCAAATGTTGCTGAATGCCACACAGCACCCCGCCCGTGCCGACTGTCAAGATGGGAAGGCTCTCGTGGATGCAGCAGTGAATGGCCACAGTAAGGTGATGCACATGTTGCTGAATGCCACACAGCACCCCGCCCGTGCCGACTGTCAAGATGGGAAGGCTCTCGTGGATGCAGCTAGGAATGGCCACATTGAGGTGGTGCACATGTTGCTAAATGCCACACAGCACCCCGCCCGTGCCGACTGTCAAGATGGGAAGGCTCTCGTGGATGCAGCTAGGAATGGCCACAGTAAGGTGATGCACATGTTGCTGAATGCCACACAGCACCCCTCCCGTGCCGACTGTCAAGATGGAAGGGCTCTAATGGATGCGGCAAGGCAAGGTCACTCATTGTTTGTTACTTCCTACTTGCGTTCTTCTTTCTTTCTTGACCAGGGTACTTCGTTCAAACGGCCAAATTGGCCAGCGCTTTAGTGCACTTGAAAAAAAAACTGCGCTTTGTAGTGCAAAAAGCGCAAAAATTGTTTGCTGCGCCCACAGGGGGTTGCAAAAACTGCGCTTAAAGCGCAGAGGGGGTCAAAAAGTCAGCGCTCAAAAGCGCGCGCTTTGAATTTCCCTGTTCTTGACTGCTTGATTCCCATTCGCGATCGTTGTCTTCCAACCAGGCTGCCTGCTCCGTGTTGTTTTTGTTTTTTGTATTTTCTTCTCAAGGGCTCCCATTTATTGCCTTGACTTATTATTGAACTGCAACATGGTTGCATGGCTGCGACTTTCAATGTACCTAAGTACAGATGTGGGTGTGGGTGTGAGTGTGTGGTGGTGGTGGTGGTGGTGTGTGTGTGTGTGTGGGGGGGGGGGGGGGGGGGGGCTGTATGTGGGTGGATGGGTGGGTAGGGGAGCTATCCTATTGTCGAGCATGGGTGTTGGGGAGGAAAGGGGCAGATGTTGGTTAGGGGGGTGATTATATATGTCACTGCAGGTGTGCGTTTGTCATATATATCCTAAATATTATTATCAGGATATACACACACACACGCATATATATATGCAGGACTTGGCTGAGGCAGAGAGCGGCGCACTTGCAGAGCTTGAGGGAAGGAGGGAGCTAGCTGCCCAGAGGAGGGCATCACGTGAGGCGTACTACCTATGGCATGTAGCAGGATAACATGCTACTAGTAGTAGCATGTAGCAGGATAACATGCTACTAGTACTACCTATGGCATGTAGCAGGATAACATGCTACTAGGCCTATGTAGCCTATGCAGGTAGCTACTAGTACTACTATGGCATGTAGCAGTAACATGCTACTAGTACTACCTATGGCATGTAGCAGGATAACATGCTACTAGTAACATGTAGCAGGATAACATGCTACTAGTACTACCTATGGCATGTAGCAGGATAACATGCTACTAGTACTACCTATGGCATGTAGCAGGATAACATGCTACTAGTACTACCTATGGCATGTAGCAGGATAACATGCTACTAGTAGTACCTATGGCATGTAGCAGGATAACATGCTACTAGTATACCTATGCATGTAGCAGGATAACATGCTACTAGTACTACCTATGGCATGTAGCAGGATAACATGCTACTAGTACTACCTATGGCATGTAGCAGGATAACATGCTACTAGTAGTACCTATGGCATGTAGCAGGATAACATGCTACTAGTACTACCTATGGCATGTAGCAGGATAACATGCTACTAGTACTACCTATGGCATGTAGCAGGATAACATGCTACTAGTACTACCTATGGCATGTAGCAGGATAACATGCTACTAGTACTACCTATGGCATGTAGCAGGATAACATGCTACTAGTACTACCTATGGCATGTAGCAGGATAACATGCTACTAGTACTACCTATGGCATGTAGCAGGATAACATGCTACTAGTACTACCTATGGCATGTAGCAGGATAACATGCTACTAGTACTACCTATGGCATGTAGCAGGATAACATGCTACTAGTACTACCTATGGCATGTAGCAGGATAACATGCTACTAGTAGTACCTATGGCATGTAGCAGGATAACATGCTACTAGTACTACCTATGGCATGTAGCAGGATAACATGCTACTAGTACTACCTATGGCATGTAGCAGGATAACATGCTACTAGTAGTACCTATGGCATGTAGCAGGATAACATGCTACTAGTACTACCTATGGCATGTAGCAGGATAACATGCTACTAGTACTACCTATGGCATGTAGCAGGATAACATGCTACTAGTACTACCTATGGCATGTAGCAGGATAACATGCTACTAGTAGTACCTATGGCATGTAGCAGGATAACATGCTACTAGTACTACCTATGGCATGTAGCAGGATAACATGCTACTAGTACTACCTATGGCATGTAGCAGGATAACATGCTACTAGTACTACCTATGGCATGTAGCAGGATAACATGCTACTAGTACTACCTATGGCATGTAGCAGGATAACATGCTACTAGTACTACCTATGGCATGTAGCAGGATAACATGCTACTAGTACTACCTATGGCATGTAGCAGGATAACATGCTACTAGTACTACCTATGGCATGTAGCAGGATAACATGCTACTAGTACTACCTATGGCATGTAGCAGGATAACATGCTACTAGTACTACCTATGGCATGTAGCAGGATAACATGCTACTAGTACTACCTATGGCATGTAGCAGGATAACATGCTACTAGTACTACCTATGGCATGTAGCAGGATAACATGCTACTAGTACTACCTATGGCATGTAGCAGGATAACATGCTACTAGTACTACCTATGGCATGTAGCAGGATAACATGCTACTAGTACTACCTATGGCATGTAGCAGGATAACATGCTACTAGTACTACCTATGGCATGTAGCAGGATAACATGCTACTAGTACTACCTATGGCATGTAGCAGGATAACATGCTACTAGTACTACCTATGGCATGTAGCAGGATAACATGCTACTAGTAGTACCTATGGCATGTAGCAGGATAACATGCTACTAGTACTACCTATGGCATGTAGCAGGATAACATGCTACTAGTACTACCTATGGCATGTAGCAGGATAACATGCTACTAGTACTACCTATGGCATGTAGCAGGATAACATGCTACTAGTAGTACCTATGGCATGTAGCAGGATAACATGCTACTAGTAGTACCTATGGCATGTAGCAGGATAACATGCTACTAGTACTACCTATGGCATGTAGCAGGATAACATGCTACTAGTACTACCTATGGCATGTAGCAGGATAACATGCTACTAGTACTACCTATGGCATGTAGCAGGATAACATGCTACTAGTACTACCTATGGCATGTAGCAGGATAACATGCTACTAGTAGTACCTATGGCATGTAGCAGGATAACATGCTACTAGTACTACCTATGGCATGTAGCAGGATAACATGCTACTAGTACTACCTATGGCATGTAGCAGGATAACATGCTACTAGTACTACCTATGGCATGTAGCAGGATAACATGCTACTAGTAGTACCTATGGCATGTAGCAGGATAACATGCTACTAGTACTACCTATGGCATGTAGCAGGATAACATGCTACTAGTAGTACCTATGGCATGTAGCAGGATAACATGCTACTAGTACTACCTATGGCATGTAGCAGGATAACATGCTACTAGTACTACCTATGGCATGTAGCAGGATAACATGCTACTAGTAGTACCTATGGCATGTAGCAGGATAACATGCTACTAGTAGTACCTATGGCATGTAGCAGGATAACATGCTACTAGTACTACCTATGGCATGTAGCAGGATAACATGCTACTAGTACTACCTATGGCATGTAGCAGGATAACATGCTACTAGTACTACCTATGGCATGTAGCAGGATAACATGCTACTAGTACTACCTATGGCATGTAGCAGGATAACATGCTACTAGTACTACCTATGGCATGTAGCAGGATAACATGCTACTAGTACTACCTATGGCATGTAGCAGGATAACATGCTACTAGTACTACCTATGGCATGTAGCAGGATAACATGCTACTAGTACTACCTATGGCATGTAGCAGGATAACATGCTACTAGTACTACCTATGGCATGTAGCAGGATAACATGCTACTAGTACTACCTATGGCATGTAGCAGGATAACATGCTACTAGTACTACCTATGGCATGTAGCAGGATAACATGCTACTAGTACTACCTATGGCATGTAGCAGGATAACATGCTACTAGTACTACCTATGGCATGTAGCAGGATAACATGCTACTAGTACTACCTATGGCATGTAGCAGGATAACATGCTACTAGTACTACCTATGGCATGTAGCAGGATAACATGCTACTAGTACTACCTATGGCATGTAGCAGGATAACATGCTACTAGTAGTACCTATGGCATGTAGCAGGATAACATGCTACTAGTACTACCTATGGCATGTAGCAGGATAACATGCTACTAGTACTACCTATGGCATGTAGCAGGATAACATGCTACTAGTACTACCTATGGCATGTAGCAGGATAACATGCTACTAGTACTACCTATGGCATGTAGCAGGATAACATGCTACTAGTACTACCTATGGCATGTAGCAGGATAACATGCTACTAGTACTACCTATGGCATGTAGCAGGATAACATGCTACTAGTACTACCTATGGCATGTAGCAGGATAACATGCTACTAGTACTACCTATGGCATGTAGCAGGATAACATGCTACTAGTACTACCTATGGCATGTAGCAGGATAACATGCTACTAGTACTACCTATGGCATGTAGCAGGATAACATGCTACTAGTACTACCTATGGCATGTAGCAGGATAACATGCTACTAGTACTACCTATGGCATGTAGCAGGATAACATGCTACTAGTAGTACCTATGGCATGTAGCAGGATAACATGCTACTAGTACTACCTATGGCATGTAGCAGGATAACATGCTACTAGTAGTACCTATGGCATGTAGCAGGATAACATGCTACTAGTACTACCTATGGCATGTAGCAGGATAACATGCTACTAGTACTACCTATGGCATGTAGCAGGATAACATGCTACTAGTACTACCTATGGCATGTAGCAGGATAACATGCTACTAGTACTACCTATGGCATGTAGCAGGATAACATGCTACTAGTACTACCTATGGCATGTAGCAGGATAACATGCTACTAGTAGTACCTATGGCATGTAGCAGGATAACATGCTACTAGTACTACCTATGGCATGTAGCAGGATAACATGCTACTAGTACTACCTATGGCATGTAGCAGGATAACATGCTACTAGTACTACCTATGGCATGTAGCAGGATAACATGCTACTAGTACTACCTATGGCATGTAGCAGGATAACATGCTACTAGTAGTACCTATGGCATGTAGCAGGATAACATGCTACTAGTACTACCTATGGCATGTAGCAGGATAACATGCTACTAGTACTACCTATGGCATGTAGCAGGATAACATGCTACTAGTACTACCTATGGCATGTAGCAGGATAACATGCTACTAGTAGTACCTATGGCATGTAGCAGGATAACATGCTACTAGTACTACCTATGGCATGTAGCAGGATAACATGCTACTAGTACTACCTATGGCATGTAGCAGGATAACATGCTACTAGTACTACCTATGGCATGTAGCAGGATAACATGCTACTAGTACTACCTATGGCATGTAGCAGGATAACATGCTACTAGTACTACCTATGGCATGTAGCAGGATAACATGCTACTAGTACTACCTATGGCATGTAGCAGGATAACATGCTACTAGTACTACCTATGGCATGTAGCAGGATAACATGCTACTAGTACTACCTATGGCATGTAGCAGGATAACATGCTACTAGTACTACCTATGGCATGTAGCAGGATAACATGCTACTAGTAGTACCTATGGCATGTAGCAGGATAACATGCTACTAGTACTACCTATGGCATGTAGCAGGATAACATGCTACTAGTACTACCTATGGCATGTAGCAGGATAACATGCTACTAGTACTACCTATGGCATGTAGCAGGATAACATGCTACTAGTACTACCTATGGCATGTAGCAGGATAACATGCTACTAGTACTACCTATGGCATGTAGCAGGATAACATGCTACTAGTACTACCTATGGCATGTAGCAGGATAACATGCTACTAGTACTACCTATGGCATGTAGCAGGATAACATGCTACTAGTACTACCTATGGCATGTAGCAGGATAACATGCTACTAGTAGTACCTATGGCATGTAGCAGGATAACATGCTACTAGTACTACCTATGGCATGTAGCAGGATAACATGCTACTAGTACTACCTATGGCATGTAGCAGGATAACATGCTACTAGTACTACCTATGGCATGTAGCAGGATAACATGCTACTAGTACTACCTATGGCATGTAGCAGGATAACATGCTACTAGTAGTACCTATGGCATGTAGCAGGATAACATGCTACTAGTACTACCTATGGCATGTAGCAGGATAACATGCTACTAGTACTACCTATGGCATGTAGCAGGATAACATGCTACTAGTACTACCTATGGCATGTAGCAGGATAACATGCTACTAGTACTACCTATGGCATGTAGCAGGATAACATGCTACTAGTACTACCTATGGCATGTAGCAGGATAACATGCTACTAGTACTACCTATGGCATGTAGCAGGATAACATGCTACTAGTACTACCTATGGCATGTAGCAGGATAACATGCTACTAGTACTACCTATGGCATGTAGCAGGATAACATGCTACTAGTACTACCTATGGCATGTAGCAGGATAACATGCTACTAGTACTACCTATGGCATGTAGCAGGATAACATGCTACTAGTAGTACCTATGGCATGTAGCAGGATAACATGCTACTAGTACTACCTATGGCATGTAGCAGGATAACATGCTACTAGTACTACCTATGGCATGTAGCAGGATAACATGCTACTAGTACTACCTATGGCATGTAGCAGGATAACATGCTACTAGTACTACCTATGGCATGTAGCAGGATAACATGCTACTAGTACTACCTATGGCATGTAGCAGGATAACATGCTACTAGTACTACCTATGGCATGTAGCAGGATAACATGCTACTAGTACTACCTATGGCATGTAGCAGGATAACATGCTACTAGTACTACCTATGGCATGTAGCAGGATAACATGCTACTAGTACTACCTATGGCATGTAGCAGGATAACATGCTACTAGTACTACCTATGGCATGTAGCAGGATAACATGCTACTAGTACTACCTATGGCATGTAGCAGGATAACATGCTACTAGTAGTACCTATGGCATGTAGCAGGATAACATGCTACTAGTACTACCTATGGCATGTAGCAGGATAACATGCTACTAGTACTACCTATGGCATGTAGCAGGATAACATGCTACTAGTACTACCTATGGCATGTAGCAGGATAACATGCTACTAGTACTACCTATGGCATGTAGCAGGATAACATGCTACTAGTACTACCTATGGCATGTAGCAGGATAACATGCTACTAGTACTACCTATGGCATGTAGCAGGATAACATGCTACTAGTACTACCTATGGCATGTAGCAGGATAACATGCTACTAGTACTACCTATGGCATGTAGCAGGATAACATGCTACTAGTACTACCTATGGCATGTAGCAGGATAACATGCTACTAGTACTACCTATGGCATGTAGCAGGATAACATGCTACTAGTACTACCTATGGCATGTAGCAGGATAACATGCTACTAGTACTACCTATGGCATGTAGCAGGATAACATGCTACTAGTACTACCTATGGCATGTAGCAGGATAACATGCTACTAGTACTACCTATGGCATGTAGCAGGATAACATGCTACTAGTACTACCTATGGCATGTAGCAGGATAACATGCTACTAGTACTACCTATGGCATGTAGCAGGATAACATGCTACTAGTACTACCTATGGCATGTAGCAGGATAACATGCTACTAGTACTACCTATGGCATGTAGCAGGATAACATGCTACTAGTACTACCTATGGCATGTAGCAGGATAACATGCTACTAGTACTACCTATGGCATGTAGCAGGATAACATGCTACTAGTACTACCTATGGCATGTAGCAGGATAACATGCTACTAGTACTACCTATGGCATGTAGCAGGATAACATGCTACTAGTACTACCTATGGCATGTAGCAGGATAACATGCTACTAGTACTACCTATGGCATGTAGCAGGATAACATGCTACTAGTACTACCTATGGCATGTAGCAGGATAACATGCTACTAGTACTACCTATGGCATGTAGCAGGATAACATGCTACTAGTACTACCTATGGCATGTAGCAGGATAACATGCTACTAGTACTACCTATGGCATGTAGCAGGATAACATGCTACTAGTACTACCTATGGCATGTAGCAGGATAACATGCTACTAGTACTACCTATGGCATGTAGCAGGATAACATGCTACTAGTACTACCTATGGCATGTAGCAGGATAACATGCTACTAGTACTACCTATGGCATGTAGCAGGATAACATGCTACTAGTACTACCTATGGCATGTAGCAGGATAACATGCTACTAGTACTACCTATGGCATGTAGCAGGATAACATGCTACTAGTACTACCTATGGCATGTAGCAGGATAACATGCTACTAGTACTACCTATGGCATGTAGCAGGATAACATGCTACTAGTACTACCTATGGCATGTAGCAGGATAACATGCTGCTACTAGTACTACCTATGGCATGTAGCAGGATAACATGCTACTAGTACTACCTATGGCATGTAGCAGGATAACATGCTACTAGTACTACCTATGGCATGTAGCAGGATAACATGCTACTAGTACTACCTATGGCATGTAGCAGGATAACATGCTACTAGTACTACCTATGGCATGTAGCAGGATAACATGCTACTAGTACTACCTATGGCATGTAGCAGGATAACATGCTACTAGTACTACCTATGGCATGTAGCAGGATAACATGCTACTAGTACTACCTATGGCATGTAGCAGGATAACATGCTACTAGTACTACCTATGGCATGTAGCAGGATAACATGCTACTAGTACTACCTATGGCATGTAGCAGGATAACATGCTACTAGTACTACCTATGGCATGTAGCAGGATAACATGCTACTAGTACTACCTATGGCATGTAGCAGGATAACATGCTACTAGTACTACCTATGGCATGTAGCAGGATAACATGCTACTAGTACTACCTATGGCATGTAGCAGGATAACATGCTACTAGTACTACCTATGGCATGTAGCAGGATAACATGCTACTAGTACTACCTATGGCATGTAGCAGGATAACATGCTACTAGTACTACCTATGGCATGTAGCAGGATAACATGCTACTAGTACTACCTATGGCATGTAGCAGGATAACATGCTACTAGTACTACCTATGGCATGTAGCAGGATAACATGCTACTAGTACTACCTATGGCATGTAGCAGGATAACATGCTACTAGTACTACCTATGGCATGTAGCAGGATAACATGCTACTAGTACTACCTATGGCATGTAGCAGGATAACATGCTACTAGTACTACCTATGGCATGTAGCAGGATAACATGCTACTAGTACTACCTATGGCATGTAGCAGGATAACATGCTACTAGTACTACCTATGGCATGTAGCAGGATAACATGCTACTAGTACTACCTATGGCATGTAGCAGGATAACATGCTACTAGTACTACCTATGGCATGTAGCAGGATAACATGCTACTAGTACTACCTATGGCATGTAGCAGGATAACATGCTACTAGTACTACCTATGGCATGTAGCAGGATAACATGCTACTAGTACTACCTATGGCATGTAGCAGGATAACATGCTACTAGTACTACCTATGGCATGTAGCAGGATAACATGCTACTAGTACTACCTATGGCATGTAGCAGGATAACATGCTACTAGTACTACCTATGGCATGTAGCAGGATAACATGCTACTAGTACTACCTATGGCATGTAGCAGGATAACATGCTACTAGTACTACCTATGGCATGTAGCAGGATAACATGCTACTAGTACTACCTATGGCATGTAGCAGGATAACATGCTACTAGTACTACCTATGGCATGTAGCAGGATAACATGCTACTAGTACTACCTATGGCATGTAGCAGGATAACATGCTACTAGTACTACCTATGGCATGTAGCAGGATAACATGCTACTAGTACTACCTATGGCATGTAGCAGGATAACATGCTACTAGTACTACCTATGGCATGTAGCAGGATAACATGCTACTAGTACTACCTATGGCATGTAGCAGGATAACATGCTACTAGTACTACCTATGGCATGTAGCAGGATAACATGCTACTAGTACTACCTATGGCATGTAGCAGGATAACATGCTACTAGTACTACCTATGGCATGTAGCAGGATAACATGCTACTAGTACTACCTATGGCATGTAGCAGGATAACATGCTACTAGTACTACCTATGGCATGTAGCAGGATAACATGCTACTAGTACTACCTATGGCATGTAGCAGGATAACATGCTACTAGTACTACCTATGGCATGTAGCAGGATAACATGCTACTAGTACTACCTATGGCATGTAGCAGGATAACATGCTACTAGTACTACCTATGGCATGTAGCAGGATAACATGCTACTAGTACTACCTATGGCATGTAGCAGGATAACATGCTACTAGTACTACCTATGGCATGTAGCAGGATAACATGCTACTAGTAGTACCTATGGCATGTAGCAGGATAACATGCTACTAGTACTACCTATGGCATGTAGCAGGATAACATGCTACTAGTACTACCTATGGCATGTAGCAGGATAACATGCTACTAGTACTACCTATGGCATGTAGCAGGATAACATGCTACTAGTACTACCTATGGCATGTAGCAGGATAACATGCTACTAGTACTACCTATGGCATGTAGCAGGATAACATGCTACTAGTACTACCTATGGCATGTAGCAGGATAACATGCTACTAGTACTACCTATGGCATGTAGCAGGATAACATGCTACTAGTACTACCTATGGCATGTAGCAGGATAACATGCTACTAGTACTACCTATGGCATGTAGCAGGATAACATGCTACTAGTACTACCTATGGCATGTAGCAGGATAACATGCTACTAGTACTACCTATGGCATGTAGCAGGATAACATGCTACTAGTACTACCTATGGCATGTAGCAGGATAACATGCTACTAGTACTACCTATGGCATGTAGCAGGATAACATGCTACTAGTACTACCTATGGCATGTAGCAGGATAACATGCTACTAGTACTACCTATGGCATGTAGCAGGATAACATGCTACTAGTACTACCTATGGCATGTAGCAGGATAACATGCTACTAGTACTACCTATGGCATGTAGCAGGATAACATGCTACTAGTACTACCTATGGCATGTAGCAGGATAACATGCTACTAGTACTACCTATGGCATGTAGCAGGATAACATGCTACTAGTACTACCTATGGCATGTAGCAGGATAACATGCTACTAGTACTACCTATGGCATGTAGCAGGATAACATGCTACTAGTACTACCTATGGCATGTAGCAGGATAACATGCTACTAGTACTACCTATGGCATGTAGCAGGATAACATGCTACTAGTACTACCTATGGCATGTAGCAGGATAACATGCTACTAGTACTACCTATGGCATGTAGCAGGATAACATGCTACTAGTACTACCTATGGCATGTAGCAGGATAACATGCTACTAGTACTACCTATGGCATGTAGCAGGATAACATGCTACTAGTACTACCTATGGCATGTAGCAGGATAACATGCTACTAGTACTACCTATGGCATGTAGCAGGATAACATGCTACTAGTACTACCTATGGCATGTAGCAGGATAACATGCTACTAGTACTACCTATGGCATGTAGCAGGATAACATGCTACTAGTACTACCTATGGCATGTAGCAGGATAACATGCTACTAGTACTACCTATGGCATGTAGCAGGATAACATGCTACTAGTACTACCTATGGCATGTAGCAGGATAACATGCTACTAGTACTACCTATGGCATGTAGCAGGATAACATGCTACTAGTACTACCTATGGCATGTAGCAGGATAACATGCTACTAGTACTACCTATGGCATGTAGCAGGATAACATGCTACTAGTACTACCTATGGCATGTAGCAGGATAACATGCTACTAGTACTACCTATGGCATGTAGCAGGATAACATGCTACTAGTACTACCTATGGCATGTAGCAGGATAACATGCTACTAGTACTACCTATGGCATGTAGCAGGATAACATGCTACTAGTACTACCTATGGCATGTAGCAGGATAACATGCTACTAGTACTACCTATGGCATGTAGCAGGATAACATGCTACTAGTACTACCTATGGCATGTAGCAGGATAACATGCTACTAGTACTACCTATGGCATGTAGCAGGATAACATGCTACTAGTACTACCTATGGCATGTAGCAGGATAACATGCTACTAGTACTACCTATGGCATGTAGCAGGATAACATGCTACTAGTACTACCTATGGCATGTAGCAGGATAACATGCTACTAGTACTACCTATGGCATGTAGCAGGATAACATGCTACTAGTACTACCTATGGCATGTAGCAGGATAACATGCTACTAGTACTACCTATGGCATGTAGCAGGATAACATGCTACTAGTACTACCTATGGCATGTAGCAGGATAACATGCTACTAGTACTACCTATGGCATGTAGCAGGATAACATGCTACTAGTACTACCTATGGCATGTAGCAGGATAACATGCTACTAGTACTACCTATGGCATGTAGCAGGATAACATGCTACTAGTACTACCTATGGCATGTAGCAGGATAACATGCTACTAGTACTACCTATGGCATGTAGCAGGATAACATGCTACTAGTACTACCTATGGCATGTAGCAGGATAACATGCTACTAGTACTACCTATGGCATGTAGCAGGATAACATGCTACTAGTACTACCTATGGCATGTAGCAGGATAACATGCTACTAGTACTACCTATGGCATGTAGCAGGATAACATGCTACTAGTACTACCTATGGCATGTAGCAGGATAACATGCTACTAGTACTACCTATGGCATGTAGCAGGATAACATGCTACTAGTACTACCTATGGCATGTAGCAGGATAACATGCTACTAGTACTACCTATGGCATGTAGCAGGATAACATGCTACTAGTACTACCTATGGCATGTAGCAGGATAACATGCTACTAGTACTACCTATGGCATGTAGCAGGATAACATGCTACTAGTACTACCTATGGCATGTAGCAGGATAACATGCTACTAGTACTACCTATGGCATGTAGCAGGATAACATGCTACTAGTACTACCTATGGCATGTAGCAGGATAACATGCTACTAGTACTACCTATGGCATGTAGCAGGATAACATGCTACTAGTACTACCTATGGCATGTAGCAGGATAACATGCTACTAGTACTACCTATGGCATGTAGCAGGATAACATGCTACTAGTACTACCTATGGCATGTAGCAGGATAACATGCTACTAGTACTACCTATGGCATGTAGCAGGATAACATGCTACTAGTACTACCTATGGCATGTAGCAGGATAACATGCTACTAGTACTACCTATGGCATGTAGCAGGATAACATGCTACTAGTACTACCTATGGCATGTAGCAGGATAACATGCTACTAGTACTACCTATGGCATGTAGCAGGATAACATGCTACTAGTACTACCTATGGCATGTAGCAGGATAACATGCTACTAGTACTACCTATGGCATGTAGCAGGATAACATGCTACTAGTACTACTATGGCATGTAGCAGGATAACATGCTACTAGTACTACCTATGGCATGTAGCAGGATAACATGCTACTAGTACTACCTATGGCATGTAGCAGGATAACATGCTACTAGTACTACCTATGGCATGTAGCAGGATAACATGCTACTAGTACTACCTATGGCATGTAGCAGGATAACATGCTACTAGTACTACCTATGGCATGTAGCAGGATAACATGCTACTAGTACTACCTATGGCATGTAGCAGGATAACATGCTACTAGTAGTACCTATGGCATGTAGCAGGATAACATGCTACTAGTACTACCTATGGCATGTAGCAGGATAACATGCTACTAGTACTACCTATGGCATGTAGCAGGATAACATGCTACTAGTACTACCTATGGCATGTAGCAGGATAACATGCTACTAGTACTACCTATGGCATGTAGCAGGATAACATGCTACTAGTACTACCTATGGCATGTAGCAGGATAACATGCTACTAGTACTACCTATGGCATGTAGCAGGATAACATGCTACTAGTACTACCTATGGCATGTAGCAGGATAACATGCTACTAGTACTACCTATGGCATGTAGCAGGATAACATGCTACTAGTACTACCTATGGCATGTAGCAGGATAACATGCTACTAGTACTACCTATGGCATGTAGCAGGATAACATGCTACTAGTACTACCTATGGCATGTAGCAGGATAACATGCTACTAGTACTACCTATGGCATGTAGCAGGATAACATGCTACTAGTACTACCTATGGCATGTAGCAGGATAACATGCTACTAGTACTACCTATGGCATGTAGCAGGATAACATGCTACTAGTACTACCTATGGCATGTAGCAGGATAACATGCTACTAGTACTACCTATGGCATGTAGCAGGATAACATGCTACTAGTACTACCTATGGCATGTAGCAGGATAACATGCTACTAGTACTACCTATGGCATGTAGCAGGATAACATGCTACTAGTACTACCTATGGCATGTAGCAGGATAACATGCTACTAGTACTACCTATGGCATGTAGCAGGATAACATGCTACTAGTACTACCTATGGCATGTAGCAGGATAACATGCTACTAGTACTACCTATGGCATGTAGCAGGATAACATGCTACTAGTACTACCTATGGCATGTAGCAGGATAACATGCTACTAGTACTACCTATGGCATGTAGCAGGATAACATGCTACTAGTACTACCTATGGCATGTAGCAGGATAACATGCTACTAGTACTACCTATGGCATGTAGCAGGATAACATGCTACTAGTACTACCTATGGCATGTAGCAGGATAACATGCTACTAGTACTACCTATGGCATGTAGCAGGATAACATGCTACTAGTACTACCTATGGCATGTAGCAGGATAACATGCTACTAGTACTACCTATGGCATGTAGCAGGATAACATGCTACTAGTAGTACCTATGGCATGTAGCAGGATAACATGCTACTAGTACTACCTATGGCATGTAGCAGGATAACATGCTACTAGTACTACCTATGGCATGTAGCAGGATAACATGCTACTAGTACTACCTATGGCATGTAGCAGGATAACATGCTACTAGTACTACCTATGGCATGTAGCAGGATAACATGCTACTAGTACTACCTATGGCATGTAGCAGGATAACATGCTACTAGTACTACCTATGGCATGTAGCAGGATAACATGCTACTAGTACTACCTATGGCATGTAGCAGGATAACATGCTACTAGTACTACCTATGGCATGTAGCAGGATAACATGCTACTAGTACTACCTATGGCATGTAGCAGGATAACATGCTACTAGTACTACCTATGGCATGTAGCAGGATAACATGCTACTAGTACTACCTATGGCATGTAGCAGGATAACATGCTACTAGTACTACCTATGGCATGTAGCAGGATAACATGCTACTAGTACTACCTATGGCATGTAGCAGGATAACATGCTACTAGTACTACCTATGGCATGTAGCAGGATAACATGCTACTAGTACTACCTATGGCATGTAGCAGGATAACATGCTACTAGTACTACCTATGGCATGTAGCAGGATAACATGCTACTAGTACTACCTATGGCATGTAGCAGGATAACATGCTACTAGTACTACCTATGGCATGTAGCAGGATAACATGCTACTAGTACTACCTATGGCATGTAGCAGGATAACATGCTACTAGTACTACCTATGGCATGTAGCAGGATAACATGCTACTAGTACTACCTATGGCATGTAGCAGGATAACATGCTACTAGTACTACCTATGGCATGTAGCAGGATAACATGCTACTAGTACTACCTATGGCATGTAGCAGGATAACATGCTACTAGTACTACCTATGGCATGTAGCAGGATAACATGCTACTAGTACTACCTATGGCATGTAGCAGGATAACATGCTACTAGTACTACCTATGGCATGTAGCAGGATAACATGCTACTAGTACTACCTATGGCATGTAGCAGGATAACATGCTACTAGTACTACCTATGGCATGTAGCAGGATAACATGCTACTAGTACTACCTATGGCATGTAGCAGGATAACATGCTACTAGTACTACCTATGGCATGTAGCAGGATAACATGCTACTAGTAGTACCTATGGCATGTAGCAGGATAACATGCTACTAGTACTACCTATGGCATGTAGCAGGATAACATGCTACTAGTACTACCTATGGCATGTAGCAGGATAACATGCTACTAGTACTACCTATGGCATGTAGCAGGATAACATGCTACTAGTACTACCTATGGCATGTAGCAGGATAACATGCTACTAGTAGTACCTATGGCATGTAGCAGGATAACATGCTACTAGTACTACCTATGGCATGTAGCAGGATAACATGCTACTAGTACTACCTATGGCATGTAGCAGGATAACATGCTACTAGTACTACCTATGGCATGTAGCAGGATAACATGCTACTAGTACTACCTATGGCATGTAGCAGGATAACATGCTACTAGTACTACCTATGGCATGTAGCAGGATAACATGCTACTAGTACTACCTATGGCATGTAGCAGGATAACATGCTACTAGTACTACCTATGGCATGTAGCAGGATAACATGCTACTAGTACTACCTATGGCATGTAGCAGGATAACATGCTACTAGTACTACCTATGGCATGTAGCAGGATAACATGCTACTAGTACTACCTATGGCATGTAGCAGGATAACATGCTACTAGTACTACCTATGGCATGTAGCAGGATAACATGCTACTAGTACTACCTATGGCATGTAGCAGGATAACATGCTACTAGTACTACCTATGGCATGTAGCAGGATAACATGCTACTAGTACTACCTATGGCATGTAGCAGGATAACATGCTACTAGTACTACCTATGGCATGTAGCAGGATAACATGCTACTAGTACTACCTATGGCATGTAGCAGGATAACATGCTACTAGTACTACCTATGGCATGTAGCAGGATAACATGCTACTAGTACTACTATGGCATGTAGCAGGATAACATGCTACTAGTACTACCTATGGCATGTAGCAGGATAACATGCTACTAGTACTACCTATGGCATGTAGCAGGATAACATGCTACTAGTACTACCTATGGCATGTAGCAGGATAACATGCTACTAGTACTACCTATGGCATGTAGCAGGATAACATGCTACTAGTACTACCTATGGCATGTAGCAGGATAACATGCTACTAGTACTACCTATGGCATGTAGCAGGATAACATGCTACTAGTACTACCTATGGCATGTAGCAGGATAACATGCTACTAGTACTACCTATGGCATGTAGCAGGATAACATGCTACTAGTACTACCTATGGCATGTAGCAGGATAACATGCTACTAGTACTACCTATGGCATGTAGCAGGATAACATGCTACTAGTACTACCTATGGCATGTAGCAGGATAACATGCTACTAGTACTACCTATGGCATGTAGCAGGATAACATGCTACTAGTACTACCTATGGCATGTAGCAGGATAACATGCTACTAGTACTACCTATGGCATGTAGCAGGATAACATGCTACTAGTAGTACCTATGGCATGTAGCAGGATAACATGCTACTAGTACTACCTATGGCATGTAGCAGGATAACATGCTACTAGTACTACCTATGGCATGTAGCAGGATAACATGCTACTAGTACTACCTATGGCATGTAGCAGGATAACATGCTACTAGTACTACCTATGGCATGTAGCAGGATAACATGCTACTAGTACTACCTATGGCATGTAGCAGGATAACATGCTACTAGTACTACCTATGGCATGTAGCAGGATAACATGCTACTAGTACTACCTATGGCATGTAGCAGGATAACATGCTACTAGTACTACCTATGGCATGTAGCAGGATAACATGCTACTAGTACTACCTATGGCATGTAGCAGGATAACATGCTACTAGTAGTACCTATGGCATGTAGCAGGATAACATGCTACTAGTACTACCTATGGCATGTAGCAGGATAACATGCTACTAGTACTACCTATGGCATGTAGCAGGATAACATGCTACTAGTACTACCTATGGCATGTAGCAGGATAACATGCTACTAGTAGTACCTATGGCATGTAGCAGGATAACATGCTACTAGTACTACCTATGGCATGTAGCAGGATAACATGCTACTAGTACTACCTATGGCATGTAGCAGGATAACATGCTACTAGTACTACCTATGGCATGTAGCAGGATAACATGCTACTAGTACTACCTATGGCATGTAGCAGGATAACATGCTACTAGTACTACCTATGGCATGTAGCAGGATAACATGCTACTAGTACTACCTATGGCATGTAGCAGGATAACATGCTACTAGTACTACCTATGGCATGTAGCAGGATAACATGCTACTAGTACTACCTATGGCATGTAGCAGGATAACATGCTACTAGTACTACCTATGGCATGTAGCAGGATAACATGCTACTAGTACTACCTATGGCATGTAGCAGGATAACATGCTACTAGTACTACCTATGGCATGTAGCAGGATAACATGCTACTAGTAGTACCTATGGCATGTAGCAGGATAACATGCTACTAGTAGTACCTATGGCATGTAGCAGGATAACATGCTACTAGTACTACCTATGGCATGTAGCAGGATAACATGCTACTAGTAGTACCTATGGCATGTAGCAGGATAACATGCTACTAGTACTACCTATGGCATGTAGCAGGATAACATGCTACTAGTACTACCTATGGCATGTAGCAGGATAACATGCTACTAGTACTACCTATGGCATGTAGCAGGATAACATGCTACTAGTACTACCTATGGCATGTAGCAGGATAACATGCTACTAGTACTACCTATGGCATGTAGCAGGATAACATGCTACTAGTACTACCTATGGCATGTAGCAGGATAACATGCTACTAGTACTACCTATGGCATGTAGCAGGATAACATGCTACTAGTACTACCTATGGCATGTAGCAGGATAACATGCTACTAGTACTACCTATGGCATGTAGCAGGATAACATGCTACTAGTACTACCTATGGCATGTAGCAGGATAACATGCTACTAGTACTACCTATGGCATGTAGCAGGATAACATGCTACTAGTAGTACCTATGGCATGTAGCAGGATAACATGCTACTAGTACTACCTATGGCATGTAGCAGGATAACATGCTACTAGTACTACCTATGGCATGTAGCAGGATAACATGCTACTAGTACTACCTATGGCATGTAGCAGGATAACATGCTACTAGTACTACCTATGGCATGTAGCAGGATAACATGCTACTAGTACTACCTATGGCATGTAGCAGGATAACATGCTACTAGTAGTACCTATGGCATGTAGCAGGATAACATGCTACTAGTACTACCTATGGCATGTAGCAGGATAACATGCTACTAGTACTACCTATGGCATGTAGCAGGATAACATGCTACTAGTACTACCTATGGCATGTAGCAGGATAACATGCTACTAGTACTACCTATGGCATGTAGCAGGATAACATGCTACTAGTAGTACCTATGGCATGTAGCAGGATAACATGCTACTAGTACTACCTATGGCATGTAGCAGGATAACATGCTACTAGTAGTACCTATGGCATGTAGCAGGATAACATGCTACTAGTACTACCTATGGCATGTAGCAGGATAACATGCTACTAGTAGTACCTATGGCATGTAGCAGGATAACATGCTACTAGTACTACCTATGGCATGTAGCAGGATAACATGCTACTAGTACTACCTATGGCATGTAGCAGGATAACATGCTACTAGTACTACCTATGGCATGTAGCAGGATAACATGCTACTAGTACTACCTATGGCATGTAGCAGGATAACATGCTACTAGTACTACCTATGGCATGTAGCAGGATAACATGCTACTAGTACTACCTATGGCATGTAGCAGGATAACATGCTACTAGTACTACCTATGGCATGTAGCAGGATAACATGCTACTAGTACTACCTATGGCATGTAGCAGGATAACATGCTACTAGTATACCTATGGCATGTAGCAGGATAACATGCTACTAGTACTACCTATGGCATGTAGCAGGATAACATGCTACTAGTACTACCTATGGCATGTAGCAGGATAACATGCTACTAGTACTACCTATGGCATGTAGCAGGATAACATGCTACTAGTACTACCTATGGCATGTAGCAGGATAACATGCTACTAGTACTACCTATGGCATGTAGCAGGATAACATGCTACTAGTACTACCTATGGCATGTAGCAGGATAACATGCTACTAGTACTACCTATGGCATGTAGCAGGATAACATGCTACTAGTACTACCTATGGCATGTAGCAGGATAACATGCTACTAGTACTACCTATGGCATGTAGCAGGATAACATGCTACTAGTACTACCTATGGCATGTAGCAGGATAACATGCTACTAGTACTACCTATGGCATGTAGCAGGATAACATGCTACTAGTACTACCTATGGCATGTAGCAGGATAACATGCTACTAGTAGTACCTATGGCATGTAGCAGGATAACATGCTACTAGTACTACCTATGGCATGTAGCAGGATAACATGCTACTAGTACTACCTATGGCATGTAGCAGGATAACATGCTACTAGTAGTACCTATGGCATGTAGCAGGATAACATGCTACTAGTACTACCTATGGCATGTAGCAGGAATAACATGCTACTAGTACTACCTATGGCATGTAGCAGATAACATGCTACTAGTACTACTATGGCATGTAGCAGGATAACATGCTACTAGGCAGTAGCAGTTATCTGCTACATGCCATACCCCTACATGCCATAGGTAGTACTACATGTAACATGCATAGTAGTACTACATGTTATCCTGCTACATGCCATAGGTAGTACTAGTAGCATGTTATCCTGCTACATGCCATAGGTACTACTATGTAGCATGTTATCCTGCTACATGCCATAGGTAGTACTAGTAGCATGTTACCTGCTACATGCCATAGGGTACTAGTAGCATGTTATCCTGCTACATGCCATAGGTAGTACTAGTAGCATGTTATCCTGCTACATGCCATAGGTACTACTAGTAGCATGTTATCCTGCTACATGCATAGGTACTACTAGTAGCATGTTATCCTGCTACATGCCATAGGTAGTACTAGTAGCATGTTATCCTGCTACATGCCATAGGTACTACTAGTAGCATGTTATCCTGCTACATGCCATAGGTAGTACTAGTAGCATGTTATCCTGCTACATGCCATAGGTACTACTAGTAGCATGTTATCCTGCTACATGCCATAGGTAGTACTAGTAGCATGTTATCCTGCTACATGCCATAGGTACTACTAGTAGCATGTTATCCTGCTACATGCCATAGGTAGTACTACCTAGTAGCATGTTATCCTGCTACATGCCATAGGTAGTACTAGTAGCATGTTATCCTGCTACATGCCATAGGTAGTACTAGTAGCATGTTATCCTGCTACATGCCATAGGTAGTACTAGTAGCATGTTATCCTGCCTACATGCCATAGGTAGTACTAGTAGCATGTTATCCTGCTACATGCCATAGGTAGTACTAGCCATAGCATAGTTATCCTGCTACATGCCATAGGTAGTACTAGTAGCATGTTATCCTGCTACATGCCATAGGTAGTACTAGTAGCATGTTATTGCTAATGCCATTACATGCCATAGGTACTACTAGTAGCATGTTATCCTGCTACATGCCATAGGTAGTACTAGTAGCATAGTTATCCTGCTACATGCCATAGGTAGTACTAGTAGCATGTTATCCTGCTACATGCCATAGGTAGTACTAGTAGCATGTTATCCTGCTACATGCCATAGGTAGTACTAGTAGCATGTTATCCTGCTACATGCCATAGGTAGTACTAGTAGCATGTTATCCTGCTACATGCCATAGGTACTACTAGTAGCATGTTATCCTGCTACATGCCATAGGTACTACTAGTAGCATGTTATCCTGCTACATGCCATAGGTAGTACTAGTAGCATGTTATCCTGCTACATGCCATAGGTACTACTAGTAGCATGTTATCCTGCTACATGCCATAGGTATACTAGTAGCATGTTATCCTGCTACATGCCATAGGTAGTACTAGTAGCATGTTATCCTGCTACATGCCATAGGTAGTACTAGTAGCATGTTATCCTGCTACATGCCATAGGTAGTACTAGTAGCATGTTATCCTGCTACATGCCATAGGTAGTACTAGTAGCATGTTATCCTGCTACATGCCATAGGTAGTACTAGTAAGCATGTTATCCTGCTACATGCCATAGGTAGTACTAGTAGCATGTTATCCTGCTACATGCCATAGGTACTACTAGTAGCATGTTATCCTGCTACATGCCATAGGTAGTACTAGTAGCATGTTATCCTGCTACATGCCATAGGTAGTACTACTAGTAGCATGTTATCCTGCTACATGCCATAGGTAGTACTAGTAGCATGTTATCCTGCTACATGCCATAGGTAGTACTAGTAGCATGTTATCCTGCTACATGCCATAGGTAGTACTAGTAGCATGTTATCCTGCTACATGCCATAGGTACTACTAGTAGCATGTTATCCTGCTACATGCCATAGGTAGTACTAGTAGCATGTTATCCTGCTACATGCCATAGGTAGTACTAGTAGCATGTTATCCTGCTACATGCCATAGTACTACTAGTAGCATGTTATCCTGCTACATGCCATAGGTATACTAGTAGCATGTTATCCTGCTACATGCCATAGGTACTACTAGTAGCATGTTATCCTGCTACATGCCATAGGTAGTACTAGTAGCATGTTATCCTGCTACATGCCATAGGTAGTACTAGTAGCATGTTATCCTGCTACATGCCATAGGTAGTACTAGTAGCATGTTATCCTGCTACATGCCATAGGTAGTACTAGTAGCATGTTATCCTGCTACATGCCATAGGTACTACTAGTAGCATGTTATCCTGCTACATGCCATAGGTACTACTAGTAGCATGTTATCCTGCTACATGCCATAGTAGTACTAGTAGCATGTTATCCTGCTACATGCCATAGGTAGTACTAGTAGCCATGTTATCCTGCTACATGCCATAGGTAGTACTAGTAGCATGTTATCCTGCTACATGCCATAGGTAGTACTGCTAGTAGCATGTTATCCTGCTACATGCCATAGGTACTACTAGTAGCATGTTATCCTGCTACATGCCATAGGTACTACTAGTAGCATGTTATCCTGCTACATGCCATAGGTAGTACTAGTAGCATGTTATCCTGCTACATGCCATAGGTAGTATCTAGTAGCATTTATCCTGCTACATGCCATAGGTACTACTAGTAGCATGTTATCCTGCTACATGCCATAGGTAGTACTAGTAGCATGTTATCCTGCTACATGCCATAGGTAGTACTAGTAGCATGTTATCCTGCTACATGCCATAGTAGTACTAGTAGCATGTTATCCTGCTACATGCCATAGGTAGTACTAGTAGCATGTTATCCTGCTACATGCCATAGGTAGTACTAGTAGCATGTTATCCTGCTACATGCCATAGGTACTACTAGTAGCATGTTATCCTGCTACATGCCATAGGTAGTACTAGTAGCATGTTATCCTGCTACATGCCATAGGTACTACTAGTAGCATGTTATCCTGCTACATGCCATAGGTAGTACTAGTAGCATGTTATCCTGCTACATGCCATAGGTAGTACTAGTAGCATGTTATCCTGCTACATGCCATAGGTAGTACTAGTAGCATGTTATCCTGCTACATGCCATAGGTAGTACTAGTAGCATGTTATCCTGCTACATGCCATAGGTACTACTAGTAGCATGTTATCCTGCTACATGCCATAGGTACTACTAGTAGCATGTTATCCTGCTACATGCCATAGGTAGTACTAGTAGCATGTTATCCTGCTACATGCCATAGGTAGTACTAGTAGCATGTTATCCTGCTACATGCCATAGGTAGTACTAGTAGCATGTTATCCTGCTACATGCCATAGGTACTACTAGTACTAGTAGCATGTTATCCTGCTACATGCCATAGGTACTACTAGTAGCATGTTATCCTGCTACATGCCATAGGTACTAGTACTAGTAGCATGTTATCCTGCTACATGCCATAGGTAGTACTAGTAGCATGTTATCCTGCTACATGCCATAGGTAGTACTAGTAGCATGTTATCCTGCTACATGCCATAGGTAGTACTAGTAGCATGTTATCCTGCTACATGCCATAGGTAGTACTAGTAGCATGTTATCCTGCTACATGCCATAGGTAGTACTAGTAGCATGTTATCCTGCTACATGCCATAGGTAGTACTAGTAGCATGTTATCCTGCTACATGCCATAGGTAGTACTAGTAGCATGTTATCCTGCTACATGCCATAGTAGTACTAGTAGCATGTTATCCTGCTACATGCCATAGGTAGTACTAGTAGCATGTTATCCTGCCTACATGCCATAGGTAGTACTAGTAGCATGTTATCCTGCTACATGCCATAGGTAGTACTAGTAGCATGTTATCCTGCTACATGCCATAGGTAGTACTAGTAGCATGTTATCCTGCTACATGCCATAGGTAGTACTAGTAGCATGTTATCCTGCTACATGCCATAGGTACTACTAGTAGCATGTTATCCTGCTACATGCCATAGGTAGTACTAGTAGCATGTTATCCTGCTACATGCCATAGGTAGTACTTAGTAGCATGTTATCCTGCTACATGCCATAGGTAGTACTAGTAGCATGTTATCCTGCTACATGCCATAGGTAGTACTAGTAGCATGTTATCCTGCTACATGCCATAGGTACTACTAGTAGCATGTTATCCTGCTACATGCCATAGGTAGTACTAGTAGCATGTTATCCTGCTACATGCCATAGGTAGCTAGAGCATGTTATCCTGCTACATGCATAGGTAGTACTATCCTGCTACATGCCATAGGTAGTACTAGCCATAGCTATGTTATCCTGCTACATGCCATAGGTAGTACTAGTAGCATGTTATCCTGCTACATGCCATAGGTAGTACTAGTAGCATGTTATCCTGCTACATGCCATAGGTACTACTAGTAGCATGTTATCCTGCTACATGCCATAGGTAGTACTAGTAGCATGTTATCCTGCTACATGCCATAGGTAGTACTAGTAGCATGTTATCCTGCTACATGCCATAGGTAGTACTAGTAGCATGTTATCCTGCTACATGCCATAGGTAGTACTAGTAGCATGTTATCCTGCTACATGCCATAGGTAGTACTAGTAGCATGTTATCCTGCTACATGCCATAGGTACTACTAGTAGCATGTTATCCTGCTACATGCCATAGGTAGTACTAGTAGCATGTTATCCTGCTACATGCCATAGGTAGTACTAGTAGCATGTTATCCTGCTACATGCCATAGGTACTACTAGTAGCATGTTATCCTGCTACATGCCATAGGTACTAGTACTAGTAGCATGTTATCCTGCTACATGCCATAGGTAGTAAGTAGCATGTTATCCTGCTACATGCCATAGGTAGTACTAGTAGCATGTTATCCTGCTACATGCCATAGGTAGTACTAGTAGCATGTTATCCTGCTACATGCCATAGGTACTACTAGTAGCATGTACTATTGCTACATGCCATAGGTAGTACTAGTAGCATGTTATCCTGCTACATGCCATAGGTAGTACTAGTAGCATGTTATCCTGCTACATGCCATAGTAGTACTAGTACTAGTAGCATGTTATCCTGCTACATGCCATAGGTAGTACTAGTAGCATGTTATCCTGCTACATGCCATAGGTAGTACTAGTAGCATGTTATCCTGCTACATGCCATCTACTAGTAGCATATAGTAGCATGTTATCTGCTACATGCCATAGGTAGTACTAGTAGCATGTTATCCTGCTACATGCCATAGGTACTACTAGTAGCATGTTATCCTGCTACATGCCATAGGTACTACTAGTAGCATGTTATCCTGCTACATGCCATAGGTAGTACTAGTAGCATGTTATCCTGCTACATGCCATAGGTACTACTAGTAGCATGTTATCCTGCTACATGCCATAGGTAGTACTAGTAGCATGTTATCCTGCTACATGCCATAGGTAGTACTAGTAGCATGTTATCCTGCCTACATGCCATAGGTACTACTAGTAGCATGTTATCCTGCTACATGCCATAGTACTAGTAGCATGTTATCCTGCTACATGCCATAGGTAGTACTAGTAGCATGTTATCCTGCTACATGCCATAGGTAGTACTAGTAGCATGTTATCCTGCTACATGCCATAGGTAGTACTAGTAGCATGTTATCCTGCTACATGCCATAGCCTACTCCCTGCTACATGCCATAGCCATGTTATCCTGCTACATGCCATAGCTAGTAGCAGTTATCCTGCTACATGCCATAGTAGTACTAGTAGCATGTTATAGTAGCCTGCTACATGCCATAGTAGTAGCATACCTGCTACATGCCATAGCTCAGCCTGGCATATAGGTACTACTAGTAGCATGTTATCCTGCTACATGCCATAGGTAGTACTAGTAGCATGTTATCCTACATGCCATAGGTAGTACTAGTAGCATGTTATCCTGCTACATGCCATAGGTACTACTAGTAGCATGTTATCCTGCTACATGCCATAGGTAGTACTAGTAGCATGTTATCCTGCTACATGCCATAGGTAGTACTAGTAGCATGTTATCCTGCTACATGCCATAGGTAGTACTAGTAGCATGTTATCCTGCTACATGCCATAGGTAGTACTAGTAGCATGTTATCCTGCTACATGCCATAGGTACTACTAGTAGCATGTTATCCTGCTACATGCCATAGGTAGTACTTAGTAGCATGTTATCCTGCTACATGCCATAGGTAGTACTAGTAGCATGTTATCCTGCTACATGCCATTAGGTAGTACAGTAGCATGTTATCCTGCTACATGCCATAGTAGTACTAGTAGCATGTATCCTGCTACATGCCATAGGTAGTACTAGTAGCATGTTATCCTGCTACATGCCATAGTATACTAGTAGCATGTTATCCTGCTACATGCCATAGGTAGTACTAGTAGCATGTTATCCTGCTACATGCCATAGGTACTAGTAGCATGTTATCCTGCTACATGCCATAGGTAGTACTAGTAGCATGCCTGCTACATGCCATAGGTAGTACTAGTAGCATGTTATCCTGCTACATGCCATAGGTACTACTAGTAGCATGTTATCCTGCTACATGCCATAGGTAGTACTAGTAGCATGTTATCCTGCTACATGCCATAGGTAGTACTATTAGCATGTTATCCTGCTACATGCCATAGGTAGTACTAGCTAGCACTGTTATCCTGCTACATGCCATAGGTAGTACTAGTAGCATGTTATCCTGCTACATGCCATAGGTAGTACTAGTAGCATGTTTATCCTGCTACATGCCATAGGTAGTACTAGTAGCATGTTATTGCTACATGCCATAGTACTACTAGTAGCATGTTATCCTGCTACATGCCATAGGTAGTACTAGTAGCATGTTATCCTGCTACATGCCATAGGTACTACTAGTAGCATGTTATCCTGCTACATGCCATAGGTACTACTAGTAGCATATCCTGCTACATGCCATAGGTACTACTAGTAGCATGTTATTCCTGCTACATGCCATAGGTAGTACTAGTAGCATGTTATCCTGCTACATGCCATAGGTAGTACTAGTAGCATGTTATCCTGCTACATGCCATAGGTACTACTAGTAGCATGTTATCCTGCTACATGCCATAGGTAGTACTAGTTAGCATGTTATCCTGCTACATGCCATAGGTACTACTAGTAGCATGTTATCCTGCTACATGCCATAGGTACTACTAGTAGCATGTTATCCTGCCTACATGCCATGGTACTACTAGTAGCATGTTAGGCATGTACATGCATAGTAGTACTAGTAGCATTTTATCCTGCTACATGGCATTACATGCTACTAGTACTACCCTATAGTAGGCATGTAGCAGGACTACTAGTAATGGCATGTAGCAGGATAACATGCTACTAGTATCCTAACTATGGCATGTTATGCTAGGCATAGCTACTAGCTACTAGTACTACCCTATGGCATGTAGCAGGATAACTGTAGTACATGCAGTAACATGCTACTAGTACTACCTATGGCATGTAGCAGGATAACATGCTACTAGTACTACCTATGGCATGTAGCAGGATAACATGCTACTAGTACTACCTATGGCATGTAGCAGGATAACATGCTACTAGTATACCTATGGCATGTAGCAGGATAACATGCTACTAGTAGTACCTATGGCATGTAGCAGGATAACATGCTACTAGTACTACCTATGGCATGTAGCAGGATAACATGCTACTAGTACTACCTATGGCATGTAGCAGGATAACATGCTACTAGTACTACCTATGGCATGTAGCAGGATAACATGCTACTAGTACTACCTATGGCATGTAGCAGGATAACATGCTACTAGTACTACCTATGGCATGTAGCAGGATAACATGCTACTAGTACTACCTATGGCATGTAGCAGGATAACATGCTACTAGTACTACCTATGGCATGTAGCAGGATAACATGCTACTAGTAGTACCTATGGCATGTAGCAGGATAACATGCTACTAGTACTACCTATGGCATGTAGCAGGATAACATGCTACTAGTAGTACCTATGGCATGTAGCAGGATAACATGCTACTAGTACTACCTATGGCATGTAGCAGGATAACATGCTACTAGTACTACCTATGGCATGTAGCAGGATAACATGCTACTAGTAGTACCTATGGCATGTAGCAGGATAACATGCTACTAGTAGTACCTATGGCATGTAGCAGGATAACATGCTACTAGTACTACCTATGGCATGTAGCAGGATAACATGCTACTAGTACTACCTATGGCATGTAGCAGGATAACATGCTACTAGTACTACCTATGGCATGTAGCAGGATAACATGCTACTAGTACTACCTATGGCATGTAGCAGGATAACATGCTACTAGTACTACCTATGGCATGTAGCAGGATAACATGCTACTAGTACTACCTATGGCATGTAGCAGGATAACATGCTACTAGTACTACCTATGGCATGTAGCAGGATAACATGCTACTAGTAGTACCTATGGCATGTAGCAGGATAACATGCTACTAGTACTACCTATGGCATGTAGCAGGATAACATGCTACTAGTACTACCTATGGCATGTAGCAGGATAACATGCTACTAGTACTACCTATGGCATGTAGCAGGATAACATGCTACTAGTAGTACCTATGGCATGTAGCAGGATAACATGCTACTAGTACTACCTATGGCATGTAGCAGGATAACATGCTACTAGTACTACCTATGGCATGTAGCAGGATAACATGCTACTAGTACTACCTATGGCATGTAGCAGGATAACATGCTACTAGTACTACCTATGGCATGTAGCAGGATAACATGCTACTAGTATACCTATGGCATGTAGCAGGATAACATGCTACTAGTACTACCTATGGCATGTAGCAGGATAACATGCTACTAGTACTACCTATGGCATGTAGCAGGATAACATGCTACTAGTACTACCTATGGCATGTAGCAGGATAACATGCTACTAGTACTACCTATGGCATGTAGCAGGATAACATGCTACTAGTACTACCTATGGCATGTAGCAGGATAACATGCTACTAGTACTACCTATGGCATGTAGCAGGATAACATGCTACTAGTACTACCTATGGCATGTAGCAGGATAACATGCTACTAGTACTACCTATGGCATGTAGCAGGATAACATGCTACTAGTACTACCTATGGCATGTAGCAGGATAACATGCTACTAGTACTACCTATGGCATGTAGCAGGATAACATGCTACTAGTACTACCTATGGCATGTAGCAGGATAACATGCTACTAGTACTACCTATGGCATGTAGCAGGATAACATGCTACTAGTACTACCTATGGCATGTAGCAGGATAACATGCTACTAGTACTACCTATGGCATGTAGCAGGATAACATGCTACTAGTACTACCTATGGCATGTAGCAGGATAACATGCTACTAGTACTACCTATGGCATGTAGCAGGATAACATGCTACTAGTACTACCTATGGCATGTAGCAGGATAACATGCTACTAGTACTACCTATGGCATGTAGCAGGATAACATGCTACTAGTACTACCTATGGCATGTAGCAGGATAACATGCTACTAGTACTACCTATGGCATGTAGCAGGATAACATGCTACTAGTACTACCTATGGCATGTAGCAGGATAACATGCTACTAGTACTACCTATGGCATGTAGCAGGATAACATGCTACTAGTACTACCTATGGCATGTAGCAGGATAACATGCTACTAGTACTACCTATGGCATGTAGCAGGATAACATGCTACTAGTACTACCTATGGCATGTAGCAGGATAACATGCTACTAGTAGTACCTATGGCATGTAGCAGGATAACATGCTACTAGTACTACCTATGGCATGTAGCAGGATAACATGCTACTAGTACTACCTATGGCATGTAGCAGGATAACATGCTACTAGTAGTACCTATGGCATGTAGCAGGATAACATGCTACTAGTACTACCTATGGCATGTAGCAGGATAACATGCTACTAGTACTACCTATGGCATGTAGCAGGATAACATGCTACTAGTACTACCTATGGCATGTAGCAGGATAACATGCTACTAGTACTACCTATGGCATGTAGCAGGATAACATGCTACTAGTACTACCTATGGCATGTAGCAGGATAACATGCTACTAGTACTACCTATGGCATGTAGCAGGATAACATGCTACTAGTACTACCTATGGCATGTAGCAGGATAACATGCTACTAGTACTACCTATGGCATGTAGCAGGATAACATGCTACTAGTACTACCTATGGCATGTAGCAGGATAACATGCTACTAGTACTACCTATGGCATGTAGCAGGATAACATGCTACTAGTACTACCTATGGCATGTAGCAGGATAACATGCTACTAGTACTACCTATGGCATGTAGCAGGATAACATGCTACTAGTAGCTACCTATGGCATGTAGCAGGATAACATGCTACTAGTAGTACCTATGGCATGTAGCAGGATAACATGCTACTAGTACTACCTATGGCATGTAGCAGGATAACATGCTACTAGTAGTACCTATGGCATGTAGCAGGATAACATGCTACTAGTACTACCTATGGCATGTAGCAGGATAACATGCTACTAGTACTACCTATGGCATGTAGCAGGATAACATGCTACTAGTAGTACCTATGGCATGTAGCAGGATAACATGCTACTAGTACTACCTATGGCATGTAGCAGGATAACATGCTACTAGTACTACCTATGGCATGTAGCAGGATAACATGCTACTAGTACTACCTATGGCATGTAGCAGGATAACATGCTACTAGTACTACCTATGGCATGTAGCAGGATAACATGCTACTAGTACTACCTATGGCATGTAGCAGGATAACATGCTACTAGTACTACCTATGGCATGTAGCAGGATAACATGCTACTAGTACTACCTATGGCATGTAGCAGGATAACATGCTACTAGTACTACCTATGGCATGTAGCAGGATAACATGCTACTAGTACTACCTATGGCATGTAGCAGGATAACATGCTACTAGTACTACCTATGGCATGTAGCAGGATAACATGCTACTAGTAGTACCTATGGCATGTAGCAGGATAACATGCTACTAGTACTACCTATGGCATGTAGCAGGATAACATGCTACTAGTACTACCTATGGCATGTAGCAGGATAACATGCTACTAGTACTACCTATGGCATGTAGCAGGATAACATGCTACTAGTACTACCTATGGCATGTAGCAGGATAACATGCTACTAGTAGTACCTATGGCATGTAGCAGGATAACATGCTACTAGTACTACCTATGGCATGTAGCAGGATAACATGCTACTAGTAGTACCTATGGCATGTAGCAGGATAACATGCTACTAGTACTACCTATGGCATGTAGCAGGATAACATGCTACTAGTACTACCTATGGCATGTAGCAGGATAACATGCTACTAGTACTACCTATGGCATGTAGCAGGATAACATGCTACTAGTACTACCTATGGCATGTAGCAGGATAACATGCTACTAGTACTACCTATGGCATGTAGCAGGATAACATGCTACTAGTACTACCTATGGCATGTAGCAGGATAACATGCTACTAGTACTACCTATGGCATGTAGCAGGATAACATGCTACTAGTACTACCTATGGCATGTAGCAGGATAACATGCTACTAGTACTACCTATGGCATGTAGCAGGATAACATGCTACTAGTACTACCTATGGCATGTAGCAGGATAACATGCTACTAGTACTACCTATGGCATGTAGCAGGATAACATGCTACTAGTACTACCTATGGCATGTAGCAGGATAACATGCTACTAGTACTACCTATGGCATGTAGCAGGATAACATGCTACTAGTACTACCTATGGCATGTAGCAGGATAACATGCTACTAGTACTACCTATGGCATGTAGCAGGATAACATGCTACTAGTAGCTACCTATGGCATGTAGCAGGATAACATGCTACTAGTACTACCTATGGCATGTAGCAGGATAACATGCTACTAGTACTACCTATGGCATGTAGCAGGATAACATGCTACTAGTACTACCTATGGCATGTAGCAGGATAACATGCTACTAGTACTACCTATGGCATGTAGCAGGATAACATGCTACTAGTACTACCTATGGCATGTAGCAGGATAACATGCTACTAGTACTACCTATGGCATGTAGCAGGATAACATGCTACTAGTACTACCTATGGCATGTAGCAGGATAACATGCTACTAGTACTACCTATGGCATGTAGCAGGATAACATGCTACTAGTACTACCTATGGCATGTAGCAGGATAACATGCTACTAGTACTACCTATGGCATGTAGCAGGATAACATGCTACTAGTACTACCTATGGCATGTAGCAGGATAACATGCTACTAGTACTACCTATGGCATGTAGCAGGATAACATGCTACTAGTACTACCTATGGCATGTAGCAGGATAACATGCTACTAGTACTACCTATGGCATGTAGCAGGATAACATGCTACTAGTACTACCTATGGCATGTAGCAGGATAACATGCTACTAGTAGTACCTATGGCATGTAGCAGGATAACATGCTACTAGTACTACCTATGGCATGTAGCAGGATAACATGCTACTAGTACTACCTATGGCATGTAGCAGGATAACATGCTACTAGTACTACCTATGGCATGTAGCAGGATAACATGCTACTAGTACTACCTATGGCATGTAGCAGGATAACATGCTACTAGTAGTACCTATGGCATGTAGCAGGATAACATGCTACTAGTACTACCTATGGCATGTAGCAGGATAACATGCTACTAGTAGTACCTATGGCATGTAGCAGGATAACATGCTACTAGTACTACCTATGGCATGTAGCAGGATAACATGCTACTAGTACTACCTATGGCATGTAGCAGGATAACATGCTACTAGTACTACCTATGGCATGTAGCAGGATAACATGCTACTAGTACTACCTATGGCATGTAGCAGGATAACATGCTACTAGTACTACCTATGGCATGTAGCAGGATAACATGCTACTAGTACTACCTATGGCATGTAGCAGGATAACATGCTACTAGTACTACCTATGGCATGTAGCAGGATAACATGCTACTAGTACTACCTATGGCATGTAGCAGGATAACATGCTACTAGTACTACCTATGGCATGTAGCAGGATAACATGCTACTAGTACTACCTATGGCATGTAGCAGGATAACATGCTACTAGTACTACCTATGGCATGTAGCAGGATAACATGCTACTAGTAGTACCTATGGCATGTAGCAGGATAACATGCTACTAGTACTACCTATGGCATGTAGCAGGATAACATGCTACTAGTACTACCTATGGCATGTAGCAGGATAACATGCTACTAGTACTACCTATGGCATGTAGCAGGATAACATGCTACTAGTAGTACCTATGGCATGTAGCAGGATAACATGCTACTAGTACTACCTATGGCATGTAGCAGGATAACATGCTACTAGTACTACCTATGGCATGTAGCAGGATAACATGCTACTAGTACTACCTATGGCATGTAGCAGGATAACATGCTACTAGTACTACCTATGGCATGTAGCAGGATAACATGCTACTAGTACTACCTATGGCATGTAGCAGGATAACATGCTACTAGTACTACCTATGGCATGTAGCAGGATAACATGCTACTAGTAGTACCTATGGCATGTAGCAGGATAACATGCTACTAGTACTACCTATGGCATGTAGCAGGATAACATGCTACTAGTACTACCTATGGCATGTAGCAGGATAACATGCTACTAGTACTACCTATGGCATGTAGCAGGATAACATGCTACTAGTACTACCTATGGCATGTAGCAGGATAACATGCTACTAGTACTACCTATGGCATGTAGCAGGATAACATGCTACTAGTACTACCTATGGCATGTAGCAGGATAACATGCTACTAGTACTACCTATGGCATGTAGCAGGATAACATGCTACTAGTACTACCTATGGCATGTAGCAGGATAACATGCTACTAGTACTACCTATGGCATGTAGCAGGATAACATGCTACTAGTACTACCTATGGCATGTAGCAGGATAACATGCTACTAGTACTACCTATGGCATGTAGCAGGATAACATGCTACTAGTACTACCTATGGCATGTAGCAGGATAACATGCTACTAGTACTACCTATGGCATGTAGCAGGATAACATGCTACTAGTACTACCTATGGCATGTAGCAGGATAACATGCTACTAGTACTACCTATGGCATGTAGCAGGATAACATGCTACTAGTACTACCTATGGCATGTAGCAGGATAACATGCTACTAGTACTACCTATGGCATGTAGCAGGATAACATGCTACTAGTACTACCTATGGCATGTAGCAGGATAACATGCTACTAGTACTACCTATGGCATGTAGCAGGATAACATGCTACTAGTACTACCTATGGCATGTAGCAGGATAACATGCTACTAGTACTACCTATGGCATGTAGCAGGATAACATGCTACTAGTACTACCTATGGCATGTAGCAGGATAACATGCTACTAGTACTACCTATGGCATGTAGCAGGATAACATGCTACTAGTACTACCTATGGCATGTAGCAGGATAACATGCTACTAGTACTACCTATGGCATGTAGCAGGATAACATGCTACTAGTACTACCTATGGCATGTAGCAGGATAACATGCTACTAGTACTACCTATGGCATGTAGCAGGATAACATGCTACTAGTACTACCTATGGCATGTAGCAGGATAACATGCTACTAGTACTACCTATGGCATGTAGCAGGATAACATGCTACTAGTACTACCTATGGCATGTAGCAGGATAACATGCTACTAGTACTACCTATGGCATGTAGCAGGATAACATGCTACTAGTACTACCTATGGCATGTAGCAGGATAACATGCTACTAGTACTACCTATGGCATGTAGCAGGATAACATGCTACTAGTACTACCTATGGCATGTAGCAGGATAACATGCTACTAGTACTACCTATGGCATGTAGCAGGATAACATGCTACTAGTACTACCTATGGCATGTAGCAGGATAACATGCTACTAGTACTACCTATGGCATGTAGCAGGATAACATGCTACTAGTACTACCTATGGCATGTAGCAGGATAACATGCTACTAGTACTACCTATGGCATGTAGCAGGATAACATGCTACTAGTAGTACCTATGGCATGTAGCAGGATAACATGCTACTAGTAGTACCTATGGCATGTAGCAGGATAACATGCTACTAGTACTACCTATGGCATGTAGCAGGATAACATGCTACTAGTAGTACCTATGGCATGTAGCAGGATAACATGCTACTAGTACTACCTATGGCATGTAGCAGGATAACATGCTACTAGTACTACCTATGGCATGTAGCAGGATAACATGCTACTAGTACTACCTATGGCATGTAGCAGGATAACATGCTACTAGTACTACCTATGGCATGTAGCAGGATAACATGCTACTAGTACTATATGGCATGTAGCAGGATAACATGCTACTAGTACTACCTATGGCATGTAGCAGGATAACATGCTACTAGTACTACCTATGGCATGTAGCAGGATAACATGCTACTAGTACTACCTATGGCATGTAGCAGGATAACATGCTACTAGTAGTACCTATGGCATGTAGCAGGATAACATGCTACTAGTACTACCTATGGCATGTAGCAGGATAACATGCTACTAGTACTACCTATGGCATGTAGCAGGATAACATGCTACTAGTACTACCTATGGCATGTAGCAGGATAACATGCTACTAGTACTACCTATGGCATGTAGCAGGATAACATGCTACTAGTACTACCTATGGCATGTAGCAGGATAACATGCTACTAGTACTACCTATGGCATGTAGCAGGATAACATGCTACTAGTACTACCTATGGCATGTAGCAGGATAACATGCTACTAGTAGTACCTATGGCATGTAGCAGGATAACATGCTACTAGTACTACCTATGGCATGTAGCAGGATAACATGCTACTAGTACTACCTATGGCATGTAGCAGGATAACATGCTACTAGTACTACCTATGGCATGTAGCAGGATAACATGCTACTAGTACTACCTATGGCATGTAGCAGGATAACATGCTACTAGTAGTACCTATGGCATGTAGCAGGATAACATGCTACTAGTACTACCTATGGCATGTAGCAGGATAACATGCTACTAGTACTACCTATGGCATGTAGCAGGATAACATGCTACTAGTACTACCTATGGCATGTAGCAGGATAACATGCTACTAGTACTACCTATGGCATGTAGCAGGATAACATGCTACTAGTACTACCTATGGCATGTAGCAGGATAACATGCTACTAGTATACCTATGGCATGTAGCAGGATAACATGCTACTAGTACTACCTATGGCATGTAGCAGGATAACATGCTACTAGTACTACCTATGGCATGTAGCAGGATAACATGCTACTAGTACTACCTATGGCATGTAGCAGGATAACATGCTACTAGTACTACCTATGGCATGTAGCAGGATAACATGCTACTAGTACTACCTATGGCATGTAGCAGGATAACATGCTACTAGTAGTACCTATGGCATGTAGCAGGATAACATGCTACTAGTACTACCTATGGCATGTAGCAGGATAACATGCTACTAGTACTACCTATGGCATGTAGCAGGATAACATGCTACTAGTACTACCTATGGCATGTAGCAGGATAACATGCTACTAGTACTACCTATGGCATGTAGCAGGATAACATGCTACTAGTACTACCTATGGCATGTAGCAGGATAACATGCTACTAGTACTACCTATGGCATGTAGCAGGATAACATGCTACTAGTACTACCTATGGCATGTAGCAGGATAACATGCTACTAGTACTACCTATGGCATGTAGCAGGATAACATGCTACTAGTACTACCTATGGCATGTAGCAGGATAACATGCTACTAGTACTACCTATGGCATGTAGCAGGATAACATGCTACTAGTACTACCTATGGCATGTAGCAGGATAACATGCTACTAGTACTACCTATGGCATGTAGCAGGATAACATGCTACTAGTACTACCTATGGCATGTAGCAGGATAACATGCTACTAGTACTACCTATGGCATGTAGCAGGATAACATGCTACTAGTACTACCTATGGCATGTAGCAGGATAACATGCTACTAGTACTACCTATGGCATGTAGCAGGATAACATGCTACTAGTACTACCTATGGCATGTAGCAGGATAACATGCTACTAGTACTACCTATGGCATGTAGCAGGATAACATGCTACTAGTACTACCTATGGCATGTAGCAGGATAACATGCTACTAGTACTACCTATGGCATGTAGCAGGATAACATGCTACTAGTACTACCTATGGCATGTAGCAGGATAACATGCTACTAGTACTACCTATGGCATGTAGCAGGATAACATGCTACTAGTACTACCTATGGCATGTAGCAGGATAACATGCTACTAGTACTACCTATGGCATGTAGCAGGATAACATGCTACTAGTAGTACCTATGGCATGTAGCAGGATAACATGCTACTAGTACTACCTATGGCATGTAGCAGGATAACATGCTACTAGTAGTACCTATGGCATGTAGCAGGATAACATGCTACTAGTACTACCTATGGCATGTAGCAGGATAACATGCTACTAGTACTACCTATGGCATGTAGCAGGATAACATGCTACTAGTACTACCTATGGCATGTAGCAGGATAACATGCTACTAGTACTACCTATGGCATGTAGCAGGATAACATGCTACTAGTACTACCTATGGCATGTAGCAGGATAACATGCTACTAGTACTACCTATGGCATGTAGCAGGATAACATGCTACTAGTACTACCTATGGCATGTAGCAGGATAACATGCTACTAGTACTACCTATGGCATGTAGCAGGATAACATGCTACTAGTACTACCTATGGCATGTAGCAGGATAACATGCTACTAGTACTACCTATGGCATGTAGCAGGATAACATGCTACTAGTACTACCTATGGCATGTAGCAGGATAACATGCTACTAGTACTACCTATGGCATGTAGCAGGATAACATGCTACTAGTAGTACCTATGGCATGTAGCAGGATAACATGCTACTAGTACTACCTATGGCATGTAGCAGGATAACATGCTACTAGTACTACCTATGGCATGTAGCAGGATAACATGCTACTAGTACTACCTATGGCATGTAGCAGGATAACATGCTACTAGTACTACCTATGGCATGTAGCAGGATAACATGCTACTAGTACTACCTATGGCATGTAGCAGGATAACATGCTACTAGTACTACCTATGGCATGTAGCAGGATAACATGCTACTAGTACTACCTATGGCATGTAGCAGGATAACATGCTACTAGTACTACCTATGGCATGTAGCAGGATAACATGCTACTAGTACTACCTATGGCATGTAGCAGGATAACATGCTACTAGTACTACCTATGGCATGTAGCAGGATAACATGCTACTAGTAGTACCTATGGCATGTAGCAGGATAACATGCTACTAGTACTACCTATGGCATGTAGCAGGATAACATGCTACTAGTAGTACCTATGGCATGTAGCAGGATAACATGCTACTAGTACTACCTATGGCATGTAGCAGGATAACATGCTACTAGTACTACCTATGGCATGTAGCAGGATAACATGCTACTAGTACTACCTATGGCATGTAGCAGGATAACATGCTACTAGTACTACCTATGGCATGTAGCAGGATAACATGCTACTAGTAGTACCTATGGCATGTAGCAGGATAACATGCTACTAGTAGTACCTATGGCATGTAGCAGGATAACATGCTACTAGTACTACCTATGGCATGTAGCAGGATAACATGCTACTAGTACTACCTATGGCATGTAGCAGGATAACATGCTACTAGTACTACCTATGGCATGTAGCAGGATAACATGCTACTAGTAGTACCTATGGCATGTAGCAGGATAACATGCTACTAGTACTACTATGGCATGTAGCAGGATAACATGCTACTAGTAGTACCTATGGCATGTAGCAGGATAACATGCTACTAGTAGTACCTATGGCATGTAGCAGGATAACATGCTACTAGTAGTACCTATGGCATGTAGCAGGATAACATGCTACTAGTACTACTATGGCATGTAGCAGGATAACATGCTACTAGTAGTACCTATGGCATGTAGCAGGATAACATGCTACTAGTACTACCTATGGCATGTAGCAGGATAACATGCTACTAGTACTACCTATGGCATGTAGCAGGATAACATGCTACTAGTAGCTACCTATGGCATGTAGCAGGATAACATGCTACTAGTACTACCTATGGCATGTAGCAGGATAACATGCTACTAGTACTACCTATGGCATGTAGCAGGATAACATGCTACTAGTAGTACCTATGGCATGTAGCAGGATAACATGCTACTAGTACTACCTATGGCATGTAGCAGGATAACATGCTACTAGTACTACCTATGGCATGTAGCAGGATAACATGCTACTAGTACTACCTATGGCATGTAGCAGGATAACATGCTACTAGTACTACCTATGGCATGTAGCAGGATAACATGCTACTAGTACTACCTATGGCATGTAGCAGGATAACATGCTACTAGTACTACCTATGGCATGTAGCAGGATAACATGCTACTAGTACTACCTATGGCATGTAGCAGGATAACATGCTACTAGTACTACCTATGGCATGTAGCAGGATAACATGCTACTAGTACCTATGGCATGTAGCAGGATAACATGCTACTAGTACTACCTATGGCATGTAGCAGGATAACATGCTACTAGTAGTACCTATGGCATGTAGCAGGATAACATGCTACTAGTACTACCTATGGCATGTAGCAGGATAACATGCTACTAGTACTACCTATGGCATGTAGGCAGGATAACATGCTACTAGTACTACCTATGGCATGTAGCAGGATAACATGCTACTAGTACTACCTATGGCATGTAGCAGGATAACATGCTACTAGTACTACCTATGGCATGTAGCAGGATAACATGCTACTAGTACTACCTATGGCATGTAGCAGGATAACATGCTACTAGTACCTATGGCATGTAGCAGGATAACATGCTACTAGTACTACCTATGGCATGTAGCAGGATAACATGCTACTAGTAGTACCTATGGCATGTAGCAGGATAACATGCTACTAGTACTACCTATGGCATGTAGCAGGATAACATGCTACTAGTACTACCTATGGCATGTAGCAATAAATGCTATGTAGCAGGATACATGCTACTAGTACTACCTATGGCATGTAGCAGGATAACATGCTACTAGTACTACTATGGCAATGTAGCAGGATAACATGCTACTAGTACTACCTATGGATGTAGCAGGATGCTACTAGTAGCATGGATATAACATGCTACATAGTAGGTAACTAAGCATGCTACATGCCTATGGCAATGTAGCAGGTAACCTACTATAGTACCATGGATACATGCTACTAGTACTACATGTTAGCCTGTGTAGCATAACATGCTACTAGTATACTATGGCATGGCATAACTATGGCTACTGCAAGTAGTAGTACTAGTAGTAGCATGGAATATCCTGCTACATGCCATAGGTAGTACTAGTAGCATGTTATTCTGCTACATGCATACGTACTACTACTAGGCATGTTAGCATGCCAAGGTAGTCTGTAGCATGTATTGCCATAGGTAGTACTAGTAGCATGTTATCTGCTACATGCCATAGTTACTACTAAGCATGTTATCTCTGCTAGCATAGGTAGTAATAGTAGCATGTTATCCTGCTACATGCCATAGGTACTACTAGTAGCATGTTATCCTGCTACATGCCATAGGCTAGGTAGTACTAGTAGCATGTATCTCTGCTACATGCCATAGGTACTACTAGTAGCATGTGTATAGTTATAGCATCCTGCTACATGCCCATAGGTACTACTAGTAGCATGTTATCCTGCTACATGCCATAGGTAGTACTAGTAGCATGTTATCCTGCTACAATCCATAGGTAGTACTAGTAGCATGTTTATCCTGCTACATGCCATAGGTAGTACTAGTAGCATGTTATCCTGCTACATGCCATAGGTACTAGTAGATGTTTATTCTGCTACATGCCATGTAGGTACTACTAGTAGCATGTTATCGACTGCTATAGGTCAGTGCCATAGGTAGTATACTATAGTGTAGCATGTTAATCCTGCTACATGCCATAGGTAGTACTAGTAGCATGTTATCCTGCTACATGCCATAGGTAGTACTAGTAGCATGTTATCTGCTACATGCCATAGGTTAGTAGCATGTATCCTGCTGCCATAGGTAGTATAGTAGCATGTTATCCTGCTACATGCCATAGGTAGTACTAGTAGCAATTTATCCTGCTATGTATGCATAGGTACTAGTAGCAGTTATCTGCTACATGCCATAGCATGTTATCCTGCTACATGCCATAGGTAGTACTAGTAGCATGTTATCCTGCTACATGCTAAGGTAGTACTAGTAGCATGTTATCCTGCTACATGCCATAGGTACTAGTAGCATGTTATCCTGCTACATGCCATAGGTAGTACTAGTAGCATGTTATCCTGCTACATGCCTGCTAGTAGCATGTTATCCTGCTACATGTTATACTACTGTAGCATCCTGCTACATTACTACTAGTAGCTAGTACATGTGAATGCCATAGGTGTAACTAGTAGCATGCCTGCTACAAAAAATGCCATAAGTATAGTATGTTCTACTAAAACGGTAGGTAGCATGTTACCCTGCTACATGCCATAAGTAGTACTGTTAGTAGTATGTTTAGCTACTGCTACTTCATGCTGTAGGTTATCCTGCTACATGCCATAGGTACTACTAGTAGCATTTGTTAGTTAACATCCCATCCTGCTACTCCTACTGTAGCGTATGTCACTAGTAGCATGTTATCCTGCTTGCCACTGCCACATGCCATAGGTAGATACTAGTGTTTAGCATGTAGGAGTAAATAGTTTACCTGCTACATGCCAATAAGTTTAGTACTAACCGTAGTATCTAGTTATGCCTGCTACATGCCATAGGGTTATGTACTCTGCTAAGACTAGTCATGTTATCCTGCTACATGCCATAGGTAGTACTATACATCGTTAGTTAAAACCATAAGTAGGCATTGTACTGCATCCCTGCTTACATAGCTAGGTAGGTACAGTACTATATGCATGTTATCTGCCTACAGTAGCATAGGTATACTAGTAGCATGTTTGCTGCCATAGGTACTACTAGTAGCATGTTATCTGCTACATGCCAGGTAGGTACTGTAGAATACATGTTAGTACTGCCTAGCATGCTATACAGTTACTGGCTGCTAATGCTAAAAGGTAGTAGCTAGTAATCATGTAGTTATCCTGCTACATGCCATAGGTAGTACTAGTAGCATGTTATTCCTGCTACAAATCATAGGTACTACTTATGTTTATCCTGCTACATGCCATAGGTACTAGTAGCATGTTATCCCTGCTACATTGCCATAGGTACTACTAGTAGCATGTTATCCTGCTACAATGCCATAAGGTAGTTCTACTAGTAGATGTTATCTGTTATCTACATGCCATAGGTATCTACTGTAGCATGTTATCCCTCTACATGCCACTGGTTACTACTAGTAGCATGTTATCCTGCTACATGCCAAATAGGGTAGTACTAGTAGCATGTTATCCTGCTATTGCCATAGGTAGTACTATCTAGTAGCATGTTATGCTACATGCCATAGGTACAAGTACCTGCCTACATGCCATAGGTAGTACTAGTAGCATGTTATCCTGCTACAGATGCCATAGGTAGTACATGTTATCCTGCTAGTAGCATGTTATCATGCTACATGCCATAGTAGTAGTACTTAGTAGCATGTTATCCTGCTCTGCCATAGGTAGTACTAAGTAGCATGTTTATCTGCTACATGCCATAGGTACTAGTAGCATGTTATCTGCTGCTACATGCCTATAGTTATCTCTGCTACTGCCATAGTAGCATGCTACATGCCATAGGTAGCACTAGTAGCATGTTATCCTGCTAATATAGTAGTACTAGTAGCATGTTATCCTGCTACATGCCATAGGTAGTACTGTAGCATGTTATCCTGGCTACATGCCATTACTTACTAGACTAGTAGCATGTTATATCCTGCTGCCATAGGTAGTACTAGTAGCATGTTAGTCCCTGCACAATGCCATAGGTAGTACTAGTAGCATGTTTATCCTGCTCATGCCATAGGTAGTAGCATGTTATCCTGCTACATGCCATAGGTAACTAAGTAGCATGTTATCCTGCTACATGCCATAGGTACTTACTAGTAGCATGTTATCCTGCTACATGCCATAGGTACTTGACTAGTAGCATGTTTCACTGCTACATGCCTAATATAGGTACTATAGTACTAGTAGCCATGTTTATCCTGCTACATGCCATAGGTAGTACTAGTAGCAATGTTATCCTGCTACATGCCATAGGTAGTCTAAGTAGGCATGTTATCCTGCTACATGCCATAAGCCACATAGGTACTGAGTAGCATGTTATCCTGCTACATGCATACGGTAGTACTAGTTAGCAATGTTATCCTGCTACCATGCCACATGCTAGTAGCATAGGGTCACTCACATGCAATAGTAGTATTCTAGAGCTGTTATCCTGCTACATGCCATAGGTAGTACTAGTAGCATGTTATCCTGCTACATCACGCCATAGTACTAGTAGCATGTTATCCGGGTCTACATATAGGTAGTACTCGTAGTGGGTAGGGATGGGATTGAAGGTGCAGATGTTATCCTGCTACGGTATGCTAAGCTAGTACCGGTAGTAGATAAGTGACAGTGATTTATCCGCTGCAGTAAAATAGATAGGATGATGACAGATGCCTCATAGGTAGTACTAGTAGCATGTTATCCTGTCTTACATGCCAGCGACGATAGACTTTCGTTTGTGTTAGTAGATGTTATTAGATATATACATGCTACATGCCATATGGTACTTAATATAGATAATGACTAGTAGCATGCGCTTTGCCTGAGAGTGTAATGGGATGTATACTACATGCCTTAAGTAGTACTACTGCCAGGTAACGTTGTGTATATCATATGTTATGTTGATGAAGTGTAAAAGCCCTGCTCATGCCATAAAGTTATGATGCGCTATCTTGCATGTACATATCCTGCTGCTACATGCCATAGGTTACTAGTACTAGTAGCATGTTATCTGCTGCATGCCATGCCATAGGTACTAAGTAGCAAATGTTTATCCTGGCTACATGCATATGCAGTTCCACGGTGCCAAGGGTACTTGTACTAGTAGCATGTTATGCCTGCTACATGCCTGTTTAATCTGCATACATGCCATAGGTAGTACTAGTCTACTATGTTATCCTGCTAACAATGCCATAGGTAGTACTAGTAGCATGTTATCCTGCTACATGCCATAGGTAGTACTAGTAGCATGTTTTAACTGCTCGCTAAGATGGTTTGGCATGCCATTAGGTTAGTACTAGTAGCATGTTATCCGCGTAATAGTAGACTAGATAGAGTATCCTGGGTACATGCCATAGGTCTATAGAGAGCATGTTATCCTGCTACTGCCATAGGTAGTACTAGTAGCATGTTATCCTGCTACATGCATGCCTAAGGTAGTACTGTAGCATGTTATCGCTGCTACCATGCCTAGTACTAGTAGCATGTTAGCTACATGCCGATAGGTGAGTACTAGTAGCATCATTATCGCTGCTACATGCCTACTAGTACATGAAAATAGTAGCATGTTTTTATCCTGCTACAATGCATAGGTGTAGTACTAGCATAAGCGTTATCCTGCTACATGCCATAGGTAGTAACTAGGAGGAAGAGCATGCCCTGCTACAATGCCATAGGTGGTACTAGTAAAGCATGTTATTCCTGCTACATGCCATAGGTACTAACTAAGTAGCATGTTATCGCTGCCTACATGCCATAGGTACTACTAAGTAAGCATGTTATCCTGCTGTCTACATGCTAGGTAGTACTTAGAAGATGTTATCCTGCTACACTAGGTAGTACTAGTAGCATGTTTATCAGCTACATGGTTACATGCCATAGGTAGTGAACTAGTAGCATGTTTATCCTGCTACATGCCAGATAGGTATCCTAGTAGCATGTTATCCTGCTACATGCCATGAGGTAGTGAACTAAGTAGCAATGTTATGCCCTGCTAACAATCGCATGATAAGGTAGTACCTAGTAGCATATGTTATCGTCTGCGTACATGCCATAGGTAGTACTAAGTTAGGCATGTTATCCTGCTAAGATGCCATAATCGGTAGTCAACGTAGTGAGCATGGTTATGCACTGCTAACATGCCGATAGGTGTGAGTGGAACTAGTTAGCATATTTATCTTCTGTTCTACAGTGCCTATAAAGGCTAGATTGACCTAGTACCTGCTACTGTTATTCCTGGTCTAGTACTGCCGAGTAGTACTAGTACGCATGTCTTTCCTGCTACATAAGCCATAGGTACTGGACTAGAAGCTATGGCTAATCGCTGCTATGCCTATAAGGGTAGTACTAGTAGCGGGATGTTATACCTGCTAGCATGCCAATAGGGTACCTAGTAGCATGTTAATCCTGCTAACATGCCATACGGTACTACTAGTAAGCTATTTTATCCTGCTACATGCCATCGGATATAGGGTACTTCCCCATACTAGTAAGCAGATTGTTATCTCCTGCTACATGCCATAGGTAGTGACTAGTAGCATGTTATCCGCTGCTACATGCCATAGGTTACTACTAGAAGCATGCTATCCTGCTGACAATGCCATAGTAGTACTAGTAGCAGTGTTTATCCTGTACATGCCATAGGTAGTTAACTAGTAGCATGTTATCCTGGCTTAAACTAGCATGCCTTAGGTACTACCACTTAGTAGCATGTTATCCTGCTATCACTGCATAGGGTAGTTTAAAACACGCATGTTAATCCTGCTAACATGGCCAATAGGTATCGTTAACAGCTAGCGCATGTTATCCTGCTACATGCCACGGTGTTAAATACAATAGTAAGCATGGTTATCCTGCTACATGCCATAGGTACTAGTAGCAATGTTCTTATCTCTGGCATGCCGATAGTTAAAACAGTAAAAAAAATAGGGTGAGCATGTTTATCCTGATTAGCTATGCCATAGGTACTACTAGTAAGCATGTTATCCTGGCTACATTGCCGATAGTAGTGAACATGTTTAATCCTGCTACATGTTCCATAGTACTATACTAGGTAAGCTGTTTAAATCACCTCTGCTTTACATGCAGCTTATAGGGTACTGAAACCTAGTAGCAATTGTTAATTATCTCTGCATGCCATAGGTAGTATACTTAGTTGAAAGCCCATGTCATGTTATCGCTTGCTTACAGTGCCATAGGTTACTAGTAGTAGCTATGTTTACGTCCTGCTAGCATGCCTATAGGTGGTGACTAGTAGCTGATGTAATATCGCCTGCTATCATGCCAATAGCTGTCTAGTAGCAATGTTATGCTGCTCAGTGCTCTATTTTATTTTGCTCTATATCAGGTACTAATACTAGTAGGCATATGTCTCGAACTGCTACACTGCCTAAGGTATCAGCTCTTGAAGTTCAAAAGCTATGTTAACTCCTGCTATCCGATCAGTATGGGCCCATCATACGGGGTAGTGACTGAGAGCATGTTATGCCTGCTTCTCACCGATGCCAATGAGGACTAGTCTTAGTAGGGCATGTTATCCTGCTACAGTGCCATACGGTACTGTACCTAGTAGCATTGTTATTTGCTACTGACCCTGCTAGCATTGCCATGGTAGTCACTAGTATGGCAATTGTTAATCCTGCGCTACAAGTGCCATATATGCTCGTAGGTTCACTAGGTAGCAAATAGTTTAATTCCCTCATGCGCAGCATTGGTGTACTGAGTAGCTGATGGTTTGCTCTGTGGCTGACATGCCATAAGGTAGTACTAGTAGCAGTGTGTATCCCTTGCTTTGAGATGGCCTGCCATTGCGCATAGGTAGTACTAGTAGCATAGTATCGTTGCCTGTGGCTTGAGACCTGCCCTAGACAAGCACAATGTCTAATGCCGATAAGGCTATGTCACTAGTAAGCATGTTAGTCGCTGCTTACATGTAGGTATGCAGGATGTTATTCCTGCTACATGCTGGTAGTTACTAGTAGCATGTTAATGGGTGCTGCTTACATGCCAGTACGGTACTTACTACTAAGCAATGTTTAATCTGGGCTGCTGAACACTGCCATAGGTAAGTACCTAGTAAGCAATGTTGACTGCTACTGCCAACGGTACTACTAGTTAGTAGCATGCGCTTATGGGTAGGTAACCATGTTAATAACTGCTCCCATAGGTTAACTGACTAAGAAGACGCATGCTTATCCTGCTGCGCATAGGTTACGTAACTAGTCAGCATGTTAATCCTGTACAATGCCATAAATATGGTAGCTACTACTATTTATCCTGCTACATGCCATAGGTACTTAACTAGTAAGCCCATGTATTCCTGATCTAACCATGCATAAGGAGTACAGTAGAGCATTAATTGCTGCTAATGCCATAGGTAGTCAAGCCCTGAGTGAAGCAATGTTATCCTGCTACATGCCATAGGTGACTACTAGTAGGCAATGTTATCCTGCTGCCATACGGTACGTACTAGTAGCAATGTACCCTGGCTAGCCATAGGTAGTACATGACATTTATCCTGATACATGCCATATGTAGTACTAGTAGCATGTTATCTGCTACAAATTGAGTATCTCCCCACCCGCCATATATGGTACTACTATGCTAGTAACATGCTATATGTTATACCTGCTACATGCCATAGTAGTACATAGGCATTGTTTTAGTATAGTAGCTGTTATCCTGCTACATCCAAGGTAGTACTCGTAGCATGTTATCACTGCTAACATGCATAGGTACTACTAGTGAGCATGTTATCCTGCTACATGCCATAAGGTGTACTAGTAGCATGTTATCAACTGCTACAATGCATAGGTACTACTAGAGCATGCTATCCTGTACATGCGCATAAGTACTAGTAGGCATGTTTTCCTGCCTACATGCCATAGGTAGTCTACTAGTAGCATGTTATCATAGCTAGCATTAGGTAGTAACTAGTAGCATGTCTATCATGCCTACAATGCCATATGGTAGTACTAGTAGCATCGTTTACCACTGCTACATGCCATAGGTAGTACTAGTAAGCAGTTAATCTGATACATGTAAAGGTAGTACTATAGCATGTTATCTGCTACATGCCATAAGGTAGTATAGTAGCATGTTAATCCCTGCTACATGCCATAGGGTAGTACTAGTAGCCATGTTATCCTGCTACATGCCATAGGTAGTTACTCAGTAGCATGTTATCTGCTCATGCCTTAAAGGTACTACAGTAAGCCATGTTATCCTGCTACAATGCATAGGTAGTACTAGTAGCATGTTATCCTTGCTACATGCCATTAGGTACTACTAAAGTAGCATTTTATGCTGCTACAATGCCATACGGTAGTACTCAGTAGCATATGTTTCCTGGGCTTTACACTTGCCATAAGGTAGTACTAGTAGCATGTTATACTGCTACATGCCATTAGGTAGTACTAGTAGCATGTTATCGCTGCTACATGCCACTAGGTAGTAACTAGTAGCATGTTATCCGTCTACAATGCCATAGGTAGTACTTAGTAGCATGTTATCCTGCTACATGCCATAGGTAGTACTAGTAGCATGTTATCCTGCTACATGCCATAAGGTAGTACTAGTAGTCATGTTTCGCTGCTACATGCCATAGGTAGTGACTAGTAGCATGTTATCCTGCTACTGCCTTAGGTACTACTAGTAAATGTATTCCTCTGCTCATGCCATTAGGTAGTACTAGTGCATTTTGTGTATCCTGCTACATGGCCATAGGTAGTACTAGTAGCATGTTAATCTGCTAATGCCATAGGTAGTAATAAGTAGCATGTTATCACTGGCTACATGCCATAGGTTAGTACTAGTGGCATGTTTATCTGCTACATGCCCCATAGGTAAGTACTAGTAGCATGTTATCCTGCTACAGATGCTTAGTACTACGAGTAGCATGTTATCCTGCTACATGCCATTAGGGTAGTACTAGTAGCATGTTATCTGCTAACATGCCATAGGTACTACTAGTAGCATGTTATCGCTGGCTACATGCCATAGGTAGTACTAGTAGCATGTTATCTGCTACAATGCCAATGGTAGTACTAGTAGCAATGTTATCCTGCTACAACTGCCATAGGTAGTACTA